>JBBPBX010061000.1:3344-15012 GCA_038048925.1 Garcialebias charrua
AGATTTGATCTTGTTCTGCTTCCTTTCGTTTCATTTAATGTTTGATTTTTTTTATTTACGTGGAATTGTAAATAGTTTTTTGTGTTCTTTTAAATAGGAAATTTGAAATGAATAAAGAATAAATTTAAAAATATATATATATATCATGTTCAAATTTCATATCATATGTTATTCTATATCGCATTATGAAGGGAGTGGTGGTGCAGAGTTTAGAGAAGGTGAGCCTGTGATCCGATGATCCCTGGTTCAAGTCCCAGTACCGACAATATCAAAATGTAGGTAGGATAAGGGAAGTACTACCCACACCTTCACAGGTAGCATGTAAAATGCAAATAACATGAAAAACATCTACATGAACTATTTCTTATGATACTTTGTTAAGCTATTTTGTATGGTCGGACCATTGCGAAACACACCGTTGTTCTAGTTATAACATCTTCATCTCTTCTTCTTCTTCTTCTGGGGATGTTTATGCCCCACTCCGGGTCCTTGAGCAAGGCCCTTAACCCCCACCGTCTGCTCCCCGGGTACCCCCAGAAAGGAGCTCTCTGCTCCACACAGAGGGCTGTGGCAGCTCTGTGGTTGTGTCAGGATGGACATCCAACATAAAAATAATCACCAAGTCTTCGTGTGACTTGTTCACTGTGGTGACTCCTGAAGAAAGGAGAGGCCGAAAGAGGAAAAAATATATAATTTTTTTTTATATATTCCATTACTGTATATCATAACATATCCTATTTTACATCATACTATATTATATACTAATCTTAAATTCTATAATATGAGATGTGACATAGGATAATGTGATGTGATACATGATGTATTATATGATATGAATTGCTATATTTGGGTGTAACTGGGACCTTGAGTGCACAATATCGTTCCACCTCATGTACCACATGTGATGTGGATGACAAAGTCACCTTGAACCTTGAAATAGGATATGACACAATACATGGTAAAATATGATAATATGACACATTAATTTATACCTGAAACTTGTTTATCTTTTATAGTCATCTTTTTACTCAATTGTTTTACTTTACTACAGTAAATTTTGACAAACGTACAATAATATGTAGAAACAACAAACAGGCAAAGCCCAGTTTTAAAGCGTAATGTGAAAGCAAAGCAGCCATTACTCTCAGTGTGAACATTTTCCACGTCTCCCCCTGGGTAACGTTCTCCAGCAGCAGTGGTTAACGCTGCAGAACAGAGAGGAGGAAAACACTGCAGGGCTGCTCGCTGCTGCATTCTCCAAGCCTGAACCTCTTTTCTCTCCTTTGTTGTTGACAAATCACAAGACTCGCAACTCTGTGCCCTTTCTCTCTGCGCCCTTCCATTGTTTGACTGACTCTGCCGGGGTTTTAGAGGGTTTTCACATAAACATCCCCATAAGAAGAAGAAGAAGAGATGAAGATGTTATAACTAGAACAACGGTGTGTTTCGCACATGGTCCGACCGTACAAGATAGCTTAACAAAGTATCATAAGAAATAGTTCATGTAGATGTTTTTCATGTTATTTGCATTTTACATGCTACCTGTAAAAGTGTACAGGCTTGGCTCTGATACAACAGAGTGCACAATACAACTCTGTACTGAACCAAATATTAAGCAGATCAATGCCAGACCTTTATTAAAACGATGTAAATAATAAGTTGAAACAACTAGAATTACGTTGCCTGCCCCCTCAGTGACTAAGCAAATACATATTTGTGAGTTTTCTACTTGTTGCACTTCTGTACTAATCATGGTTTATCCATCACAAACACCATGTTCGAGCACAAGGGTGTCCATAAGTGCACTTGGCACCAGGCCACCCTGTACATCGATGATTGACTTTGTAGTCGTATCATCTGATTTGTGGCTGTTCGTTTTGGACACTTCCGTGAAGAGAGAAGCTGAGCTGTCAGCTGATCACCACCTGGCAGGGAATTGGATCAGATGACTGGGGGATGTTGCCAGACAGACCCGGTAGACCCAGACGTGTAGTATGGCTTTGCTGGGAACGTCTGGCAGAACAACCCATCAGAAAGATCTTCAACTCACACCTCCTGGAGAGCTTTAACCGCATCACAACTGAGGTGGGGACATTGAGCCGGAGTGGGCCATGTTCCGTGCCTCAATTGTTGAGGTAGCTGCCTTGAGCTGTGGCCGCAAGATTGTTGGTGCTTCTTGTGGTGGCCATCCTCAAACTTGGTGATACACACCCAGGTTAAGGAAGCTGTCAAACTGAAGGAATCCTACTAGGTCTTGATGGCTGGCAGGACTTCAGAGGCAGCTGAGGAGTAACCGAGAGCCAAGCAGTCCACAGCCTTGGCTGTTGCTGAGGTAAAACCTTGGATGTGGGAGGAGTTTGGTGCGGTCTTGGATAGAGACTCTCTGGCAAACCGTCAGGGGTTTGAGGAGGGGAAGCAGCTCTTCACTAACACTGTGTTCAGTGAAGGTGGGGTGCTGTTGACCTCAAACAGTGATGTCGGCAGAAGGTGGAAGGAAAACTTATTGGACCTTCTTAATCCCACTGGCACGTCTTTCATGGAGGATGCTGAGTCAGGGGACTTCAGGACTGGTCTGTCCATAACCGTTGCAGATCTAGTTAAAAACTGTGGAAGTAGGGCTCAGGGGTGGATGAGATCCACCCTGATTTCCTTAAAGATGTAGATGTTGGGGGATATCTTGGTTGACACACCTTTGCCACATCATGTGGACATTTGGGGCAGTGCTACTTAATTGGCAGACTGGGGTGGTGGTTCATCTCTTCAAAAAGGGCGACCGGAGGGGCATCATTCTCCTTTGCCTCCCCGGCAAGGTCTATTCAGGGGTACTGGGGAAATGAGTTTGATCGAATGTGATTCTCAGATCCAGGAGGAACAATGCAGGTTCTGTCCTGGCTGTGGAAAAATGGAGCTCTTTACCCTCACTAGGATCCTCAAGGGATCATGGGTGTTTGTCCATTATGTGCTTTGTGGACTTGGAGAAGGCTCTTGATTATGTTCCTTGAGGTACACTGTGGGAGGTGCTCCACGAGAATGGGATTGGGGACCAGGTGCTATGGGATGTTCAGTCCCTATAGAAGTGGTGCAAGAGTTTGGTTCACCTTGCTGGCAGTAAGTTGGATCCTTTCATTGTGAGAGTTGGATTTTGTCAAGGTTGCCTATTGTCACCGATTCTATTCATAACTTTTATGGATCGAATTTCTCGATGCAGCCAGGGGTCGGAGGGAGTCCATTTCGGTGGCCGCCAAATTTCCTCTATGCTATTTGCAGATCATGTGGTCCTGTTGGCGTCATTGTGCCGTGATCTTTAGCTCTCACTGGAACGGTTCACAGAGAAGTGTGAAGTGGCTGGGATGAGAATCAGCACCTCAGAAAATGGTGGACTGCTCTCTTTGGGTCGAGGGTGAGGTTATGCCTCAGGTGAAGCAGTTAAAGTATCTATGGGTTTTGTTCACCAGTGAGAGAAGAATGGAGCATGAGATTGATAGACAGATTGGTGGGGCATCTTCAGTATTGTGGACTCTCTATAAGTCAGTTGTGGTAATGAGAGAGCTGAGCTGTAAGGAAAAGCTCTCTGTTTACCAGTTGGTCTACATTCCTACCCTCACCTATGGCCGGGAACATAGTGACTGAAATAACAAGATTGCAGATACAGGTGGTTGAAATGAGTTTTCTCCTCAGGATAGGACTGGACTCTCCCTTAGAGATAGGGTGAGAAGTTCAATTACCAGGGAGATACTCAGAGTAGAACCGCTGCTCCTCCTCATCGAGAGGAGCCAGTTGAGGTTGTAAAGGCATGTGGTAAGGATGCTTCTTGGTGCTACGGGCATGGCAGACTGGGAGGAGACCCCGAGGAAGATCCAGGACACGCTGGAGAGACTATGTCTCTCGGTTGAACTGGGAACACCAGTGGTTCTCCCAGAAAAGCTGGAAGAGGTGGATGTGGAAAGAGATGTATGGGCTTCCCTGCTAAAGCTGCTGCCTTGAGACCCGACTCCGGAATAAGCAGAAGCCGATGGATGGATGGATGGATGGATGGATGGATGGATGGATGGATGGATGGATGGATGGATGGATGGAATATCCAAATGAACCCCCAAACACAGTGAAACAAGCAAAAATACTGCTCTCCATTTGGTGGTAGGCAACAGTTATTCAAGCTGATTAATGACATTTCAACTTTGATGGATTGCTTCACCGTCTAAACAGTTTTCTTCTCACGGATCAGTGTTTACAAGCTGTGGGAGTTAAATTAATTACAGGCTCTGAAACAAGAAGTCAAAGCGTTTTCAGTCACAGTAGAAGCTCTCTGAAGCTCTAACCATGGATAACTTATGAGCTTTCTGCTAACATTAGCATGACCACAACAATACTTGTACTGTAATGTCTTTGTGCAGGATATCGTAAAATTCAGCATCTTAATATCGTGTAGTTGTAGCAGAAAAACATCCAACACTTTATAATTCCTTTATACAGCCATTGGTACACAAAGATAAGTTTGGAAAGGTACATAAAAATGTAAACAATAATAATAATAATAATAATAATAATAAAATATACAGGAGAATGTAGCAGCCAGTATTCTCATTTTGGTTAGGATATTTTAAAGTCTTTTCATAAAGTTGTTTTGTTTGTTCCTAAAAAAACATTTGATCTGGTTTGTTTATTACTCTACATTAACTACTGCTTGTTTAGTTGCTGCTTCTAAATACAATGTATTTTCAGCCCTGTTGTGCAGAAGGTTCACTTCAAGAGTTAATGCCAAAGTTTGAAGCAGACATGCCTCCCACTGAGTAGTGCTTGGTGTATGTATTGTACATAATTCTCATGTACAGATATTTCAAATTTAATATATTAATACTGATATTGCTATCAATATAAAAGAGATATAATCCCAATAGGTGTTCAATAAGTTTGATAATCTGTAGCAGCCATCAAAAATGGGGTTGACTCCAAAAGTTGATCACTTGTAGATGTTCATACTTTCAAAATGTTCCAATAAAAGGGGTGGCACGGTGGCTCAGTTGGTAGAGCTGCCACCTCTCAGAGAACAGGTCGCCAGTTAAAATCCCAGAGTTTGCATGTTCTCTACGTGCATGCCTGGATATTTTACAGGTACTCCAGTTTCCTCCCACAGACCAAAAACATGCATGTTAGGCTGATTGGTAACTTTAAATTGTCCCTAGGTGTGAGTGAGAGAGTGAATGGTTGTTTGTCTCATTTGTCTCTGTGTGTCCCTGTGATGGACTGGAGACCTGTCCAGGGTGTCTCCACCTCTCATCTAGTGACAGCTGGGTACCAGTGACACCTGCAACCCGGAAAGGAAGAAATGGGTAAAGATAAAGGACGGATGGATCCAATAAATCTGTCCAGTGGTTAATGAGATATTTTGCTGACAGACAGAAACACACAAATGCACACACACAAAGAAAAATAGATGCAATTACATGATCAGTCACCTTTCTTGGTGGTGGACGATGACAATGAATATCACTAATTTTAATTTATTTCTAATATAATTAATTATTCCTGATTCTAAAAGCAAATTTAAAAATTAGCTTTCAAATTGTTAATTTAAGTGTACAGTAATTGTAATTTCTGTTTGTTGGATGAATGAAATTCTTTTAAAAGCAGTTTTAAACCCATACTGCTTAATAACCACGTTGTGGAAGTCAGTAAACCATCGACATCAGATGTTTTGAGCTAAAGTTATGTTAATTCTGACAGTTCATTATACAATGCAACACACTCCTCCATGTCTCTGGACAGACAGAGTTGATGTTCTTATCTGAACTGAGCAGGCAGGTTCTCAGAGTCTGTCTGCAGCACGCAAACTGCCATCAAACTCACAACTTTCTCTCCAGGTGTCTGCTTCGAACATCTCTGCCATTTTTCTGACTCTGAGGAGAGCAGATAAATACGGTGGCCCTAAAGTGTAAATGAACAACATTTGAAAACATTAAAAAAAAACACACAACAAAAACAACAAAATCATAAAACATTTAAAAAAACTGAATTACATTTGAAAAAGTGGAATTACATTAAGCCAAACAAGAAGTTTTTATGCTGTTTATAAAGTTGAAAAAATAAATAAATAAAACTTCCGCTTTGGCTTAATATAATTCCGTTTTTTCTAATGTGATTCCGTTTTATCTAATGCGATTCCATCTTTTCTAATGTAATTCTGTTTTTTCTAATGTGATTCCATTTTTTTCCAATGTGATTCTGTTTTTTCTAATGTGATTCTGTTTTGTTTTTCAAATTTAATTCTGTTTTTTCTAATGTGATTCTGTTTTATCTGATGTAATTCAGTTTTTTCTAATGTAATTCCGTATTTTCTAATGTGATTCAATTTTTTTCTAATGTGATTCCTTTTTTCTAATGTGATTCTGTTTTTTCAAATGTAATTCTGTTTTATCTAATGTAATTCCGTTTTTTCTAATGTAGTTTTGTTTTTTCCAATGTAATTCCGTTTTTCTAATGTGATTCCATTTTTTCTAATGTAATTCTGTATTTTCTAATGTGATTTTTTTTTATGTAACTGTTTTTTCTAAAGTAATTCCGTTTTTTTCTAACGTAATTCAGTTTTTTCTAATGTGATTCCATTTTTTCTAATGTGATTCTGTTTTTTCTAATGTAATTCTGTTTTTTCTAATGTGAGTCAATTTTTTTCTAATGTAATTCTGTTATTATTATTATTATTATTTTATTATGTGATTTTGTTTTTTTAATGCAATTCCTTTTTTTCTAATGTGATTCTGGCCACTTCTGCTTTGGCTTAATGTAATTCTGTTTTTTCAAATGTTGTGATTTTGTCGTTTTTGTTGTGTTTTTCAAATGTAAGTCAGTTTTTTCTAATGTTGTTCATTTACACCTTAGGATGACCGGAGATAAAGGCCTCCAGACACTACGCTTTTTGAGACAGACATAAATATGACTGAGTGTGTGTGTGTGAGAGAGAGATAAAGTTGGAGAGGCCACACTGAGATGGTTTGGACATGTCCAGAGGAGGGACAGTGGTTTGGACACGCAGTAATTTAAAATTGTCTCGTCTGTCTTCTCAGGACTTTTCTTCTTTTGAATGTCTGGCTTTCAGCTTCAAAGCCCCACTCCTGATGAATGTTATATTAATTTATAGACCTCCCAAACCGCATGTTTCATTTAACTCAGAGATGCATGACCTCCTCACTTTTTTCTGCACCTCCCCTGTGAAGACTATTTTTCTTGGCGACTTAAATATCCACGTGGACAATTCTTCTTCACCTCTGGCAACAGATTTTAAGTCTCTTCTGGACTCTCTTAATCTCACTCAACATGTTGACGCCCCTACGCACAGCAGGGGGCATACTCTGGATTTGGTGATTACAGACACTGTACTCATCAATAACTTATCTGTATATGACCTGGGTGTCTCAGACCACAGGGTCATCTCCCTGGAAGTGCCTTCATCTTCGCCTGCTTCAAACCCAAAACGACCCATCCAGTTCCGTGACCTTAAAAACATTTCCCTTGATGTTCTGTCTGCTGATCTTCACACCCTGACCGCTGTCAATCATCCTTCTGCAGATGACTCTGTGGATTACTACAACCAATCTCTTCGGGAGCTCCTGGACCTACACGCCCCCTTGAAGACAAGACTGGTGTCTTTCTCGCGTTCAGCCCCTTGGTACACTGATGAGCTGCGCAAGATGAAGGCAACTGGCCGTGCTATTGAGAGACGTGTAAAATCATCTGGTCTCTCTGTGCATAAGCAGGCATATAAAGAACATCAGAAAGCGTACGCCTATTCTCTTAAAGAAGCACGCTCCAAATATTATTCTAACATCATCAACACCTGCCCTGGAAACTCTAAACAGCTCTTCTCCACAATAACTCGTCTGCTTAATCCCATTAAACAAACTCTTGAGGACTCTGCTCAAAAATGCGACCTGTTTCTTTCATCTTTTAAAACCAAAGTTGACACTATCAGATCTCAGCTCCACAACCTCCCTGTTCTCAGTGTGCCACCTACCCGTCTGCATTCTGGGACCCTAAACAGCTTTGACGAAGTTGTTCAGAGTGAGGTGGAGGCCATCATCAAGAAAATGAAGCCTTCATCCTGCGCCCTGGATCCTTTCCCCTCGTCTCTCATAAAAACCAATCACTCTGCAATAGGCCCACTAATCACTCAAATAATAAATCAGTCTCTACAATCTGGTCATGTTCCACTGCCTCTAAAAACTGCCATCATTAGGCCTCTTCTGAAAAAATCTAATTTGGATCCCGACATTTTTTCTAATTACCGCCCAATTTCACACCTCCCTTTTCTGTCTAAAGTGCTGGAAAAAGCTGTTGCTGCTCAGCTGCAGGACCACCTACAACAACACTCCCTGTATGAGAAGTTCCAGTCTGGATTCAGAGCAGCTCACAGTACTGAGACTGCATTGCTGAGAGTTACCAATGATGTCCTCATGGCTGCTGACACTGGTTCTCCCTCCATCCTTGTCCTCCTTGACCTCACTGCAGCTTTCGACACTGTGGACCATAGTATCCTCCTCCACCGTCTTCATGTGGAGGTCGGTCTCTGTGACACTGTCCTGGACTGGTTCAAATCTTTCCTCTCCAATAGGCTGGAATGTGTTAGTCTTGGCAACGCCACGTCCCAGACAGTCTGTGTCTCCTGTGGTGTCCCTCAGGGGTCGGTTCTGGGGCCCCTGCTGTTTTCCCTTTACATGCTGCCTTTAGGTCAAATTATTAATCAGTTCAACATTTCTTTTCACTGTTATGCCGACGATACACAGCTTTACATCAGGACTGGAGCATCCTCATCTTCCACCTTGTCATCTCCATCTTCACTCACTGCCCTCTCTGCCTGCCTGGAGGCAATTAGGGCATGGATGAATCAGAACTTTCTTCAATTAAACTGCTCCAAGACTGAGGCCATACTGATTGGCACCCCTCACCAGGTACAAACATCTCCTATAACAACACTTTCCTTTTCTGGACAAGACATCCCCCTCTCCACCTCTGTTACTAATCTTGGAATAAAAATGGACTCCAATCTTACATTTGAAAATCACATTAAGCTTCTGTTTAAAACTTGCTTCTTCCATCTTCGAAACATCTCCAGACTTCGCCCATCCCTAACTTTTTCCGATGCTGAGAAGCTCGTCCATGCTTTTGTCTCCTCCAGGCTCGACTACTGCAACTCCCTGTTTATTGGAATCCCTGCCAAAAACCTACAAAAACTTCAATATATTCAAAACAGTGCAGCAAGGATCTTGTTGAGAGTTCGTAAATTTGAACATATTACGCCCATTCTCCATAACCTTCATTGGCTTCCTGTCGCCTACAGAATTCAGTACAAAACTGCTCTCATTACACATCAATGCTTACATGGAGCTTCACCAGATTATCTGAAGGATATTCTTATTCCATACTCATCCACCCGGTCGCTGCGGTCACAGAACAGTAATCTCCTTCACATTCCGAGAACCAAATTAAGGACCATGGGAGACCGGGCTTTCAGTGTGGCTGCCCCCCACCTGTGGAACTCTCTTCCTGACTGTCTGAGAGCCCCACAGTCTGTGGTTGACTTTAAGAGCGGCTTGAAGACCTTTCTTTTCAACCGAGCATACTCTACCTCCTCATGATTCTACTTTTGATCTTAGTTGATACTGTTATTGATTTTACTTGTTTTATTACTTGTTTTATTGACATTTAATTCTGTTGCACCTTGTAGCACTTTGAGATTTTCATTAATGAAAAGTGCGTTATAAATTGAATTCATTATTATTATTATTATTATTATTATTATTATTATTATTATTATTATTATTATTATTATTATTATTATTATTATTATTATTATTATTATTATTATTATTATGTCCAGAGGAGGGACAGTGGTTTGGACATGTCCAGAGCAAGGACCGTGGGTATATTGGTAGAAAGATGTTAGAAATGCAGCTGCCAGGAAAAAGACAAAGAGGAGATACATGGATGTAGTTAGAGAGGACATGGAGGAGTTGGAGTGAGATGGAGGAGGAGGACTCACTGTGGACACCACTGAAGAGGGAAAAACCAAAAGAAAATGAACAAGAGGAACAAGAAGAAGAACAAGAACAACAAGATGATGATGATCAGCAGACATGGCACCAATAAGAACTATCTTTTCAGAAGAGCGTAACTGGAGGATGGTGCTCGGAGACTGGGCCGTTTGTTTTCATTCAGCTCTGCATCAGAGCGCTTGAACTTAATGTAATGTCGACGGCTTAAACAGAAGACAAGAAGGCTTTTCAAGTGTCCAAGTCAGAACCCAGATTAGAGTCTCAGTGAATCACTTGAAGAGGTTTGAAAAGATACACAAATAAAACGTTTTGTCATGTTTCCGGAGCCGAACCAGCATTTTTAAAATGATGCTTTTGTTACCATGGTGACAGATACAGTGCATCGATTATAGTTCAAATACGTTAAATTATATCATTTCTGAATAAATTTAACTGACAACATGCCGACGTCAAGGTTTTTACTGAGTAAGGCATGGAGAAAAAATACAAAACAAGTGGCTCGTTAGGGTCTCCGTGGCAACAACACACCTGTGTCTGTCACTCCCTGACAGGCAGTCTAAACACCACAGGAGCTTTGGTGAGCATTTAGGATTTGAGAGAAAACCAGAAGTTTCATAGAAGCGGGAGACACTTGAGTAAAACAAAAGCCTGTTCAATATAAACTGTTTAATAAACGTGAAGAACGTGAGAAGAATTTTAAAAAAAAGTTCAGAACTCGATCTGACCCCAAAATGTTCAGACGAGACTTTGATGCTTCAACATGAAGCAAAAAGCAGTCGTAGTTTATATAAATATAATCCTCCGCTCAAACAGACTCGTTTAGATCAAGGCACACACACACACACGCATACACACATCCTCAGCTCAAACCATCTCTGCTGAGTCACTGGAAACATTGAAAATTCCCAGAGACCCTGTAAATGAAACTGGAGCAGCCTGGAATAAAACTGCACAGGATTAGAAAGGACTGATGTGGAAAAATGGCTTTACCTGGCATCAACACACACACACACACACACCACAGGCACAGGCAAGGAAGGAAACAACAAACACAACCTCCTCATGGATGAATCATCACAGGGAGCTGTTTCCAGAGGTTACCGTTCAGTTAACCACATCACCACACGTGCACGTGCACGTCCTCGTCAGGAGGGCAGACTATCACTTTGAGCACAACAACAAGACAAACACCTCCACCTGTTTGGAGGTCATGGAGTTCACAGGTATTTGTCAGATGTGTCCAGATGAACCCAGAGTGACTGAGCAGAACATCAGAGTCCTTGAAGCTCCTGGAGCTCTTTGTTTTGAAGCAAACCAGACACTCAGGCCCCACGTGCACGTGCACATGCAGCTTAATCCCTGCTGTTTATCACCTGCAGTAAGTGGATGAAGACTGACTACCTGACTAAATCCCTCCACCTGCTCCTGGCTGGCCCTCACATGGCTGTTCTCACGTCCAGGAGGATTTAAAGACCCGTTTGTCTCGTCTCGTGTCCCAGTTCCTGCACAAACACATCAAAACAGCTGATTCCTGGATGCTGCTGCTGGAGGAGGTTGCGCAACAACTGAAACAAGCCTGGATGATGCGCAGTGAGGAAAGACGTCACGTCTGTGCGGAAAAA
>JBBPBX010061001.1:0-10863 GCA_038048925.1 Garcialebias charrua
CGGCTTCCGGCTCCAGTGCGCACTGCCCTGGCCAACTCCCCGTTTCTGCAGCAGAAGGATTACCGCTCGCTGGCCCGCGAAGCCGACCGCATCCTGCTGGCTGCGAGGACGTTCGCGGTCCAAGCGGCGGTCCCCGGATCTCCAGCGGCGCCCGAGCGTCAAGCATCGCCCTCAGCGCCGGACAAGCCAGTGGTCGTAGCAGGGGTCGCTACCCGCAGGCGGTCAGGGGCCGCGTTTTGTTTCTACCACCAGCGTTTTGGCGCCAAAGCACGACGGTGCGTCCCACCGTGCAGTTTCAAGCCGCAGGGAAACGAGTACGCCAGCGCCCGCTAGCAGTCGCGGTCGTTGGCGACAAGGAAAGGCTGCTTTTCATTGAAGACTCGAGGTCGGAGAGGCGGTTCCTGGTGGACTCCGGCTCGCAGAAGAGCCTCGTTCCCCCGACTGGCTCCGACAGGTTAGCAGAAGGTTGCAGGCCGTAGCTAACCGCGGCTAACGGCTATCCCATCAAGACGTTTGGCGAAAGGTTGGTGACTGTTCGTTTCCATGAACGGGACTTCCAGTGGAACTTTGTGGTAGCTGCTAGCTCAGTCCCTATTTTAGGGGCTGATTTTCTTTGTGCTCACGGGCTCCTGGTTGATTTAGCTAACAGACGTTTGATCGACGCTGTGTCTTTTTCGTCACTGCCTTGTGAGACGCGAGGAGCTGGGCCTTTAATGCATGCTAACTTTTTAGCTTCGGGTAATGTGTTTCAGCGTTTATTGTCTGAATTCCCCTCGCTGACTGTTCCTGATTTTGCAAACACAAACACAAAACATGGGGTCGAACATTATATTCCCACAACGGGCCCCCCGGTGTTCGCACGTGCACGCCGCCTTGATGCTACTAAGCTAGCAATAGCACAGGAAGAGTTTGCTAACATGGAGCGTTTAGGCATCGTGCAACGCTCAAACAGTCCGTGGGCCTCCCCCCTGCACATGGTGCCCAAGGCAGATGGCAAATGGCGTCCATGTGGGGATTTCCGCCGCCTTAATAACATCACAGAGAACGATCGTTATCCCATCCCCCACATCCAGGATTTTTCAGTGCACCTGGCTGGGACCTCCATTTTTTCTAAAGTAGATTTAGTACGGGGGTACCACCAGGTTCCTGTGCATGTGGAGGATGTCCCTAAGACCGCTGTTATCACGCCTTTCGGCCTGTTTGAGTTTTTGCGCATGCCTTTTGGTCTTAAAGGTGCAGCACAAACATTTCAGCGGTTGATGGATTCAGTCCTAAGGGGTCTGTCCTTCGTATTTGTGTACCTGGATGACGTCCTGGTGGCTAGCAGCTCGGCTGAGCAGCACTTGTCCCACCTCCGTGAGGTTTTTCAGCGCCTGGCAGCACATGGCCTGATTGTAAATACAGCGAAATGCCAGTTTGGGCTGCCAGTCATTGACTTTTTGGGCCACCGCATTTCTGCAAGTGGTGCCGTCCCGTTACCAAACAAAGTGCAGGCGGTGTCAGATTTCCCACAGCCCCAGTCTGTTAAAGCGCTACAAGAATTTTTGGGAATGGTTAACTTCTATAACCGTTTCCTCCCCAGGGCAGCACAACTGCTGCGTCCGCTCTATGGAGCGCTGAAAAAGAAAAAGCCCAACGACAGCGTGGACTGGACACCAGAACGCCTACAGGCATTTGGTGATGCTAAAGCTGCACTGGCCACTGCTGCCCTTTTGGCCCATCCATCCCCAGCGGCGCAAATAGCTTTAACAACCGACGCATCTGATGTTGCGGTGGGGGCTGTGTTAGAACAGCAGGTTTCCGGGGTTTGGCAGCCGCTTGCATTTTTCAGCCGTACGCTACGGGACAATGAGCTGAAATACAGTGTTTTTGACAGAGAGTTGCTGGCGCTTTACCTGGCCACACGCCATTTCAGGTTTTTCCTGGAGGGCCGCCGGTTCACTGCATATGTTGACCACAAACCCTTGGTGTTTGCGATGTCAAAAATTTCTGACCCCTGGTCTGCTCGCCAGCAACGCCACCTCGCAGCGGTGTCTGAATTTACTACAGACATTCAGCATGTGGCTGGAAAATCCAACGTGGTGGCCGACTGTCTCTCCCGGGTGCTGATCTCTCCCGTATACGTTGGCATCGATTTTTCTGCTATGGCTGCGGACCAACGTAGCGACGCAGAAATACTCGAGCTCCAGTCCGGGCCCACGGGCCTCGAGTTGGAGGAACGGCAGGTGAATGACGGAGGTCCCCTCCTGCTCTGTGATGTTTCTACTGGCAGGCCCCGCCCCCTGGTTCCAGTTTCATGGCGACGCCGCGTTTTTGACTCCTTACATTCCCTTTCTCATCCAGGTGTTAGAGCCTCGGTGAAACTGGTCAGTTCAAAGTTTGTTTGGCCCGGTCTGCGTAAAGCAGTTAAGGAGTGGGCAGCAGCGTGTGTCCCATGCCAGCGCGCTAAGGTTAACAGGCACACCAAAGCACCTTTGGAACCCTTCTCCATCCCAGGTCGGCGGTTTGATCATGTGCACGTAGACCTGGTGGGCCCTCTGCCTCCATCACAAGGTTTTACTCATCTGCTGACTATGATAGACCGGACCACCAGGTGGCCTGAGGTGGTTCCTTTGACATCCACGACATCTGCAGTGGTGGCCCGGGCATTTTTGTCTACCTGGGTGGCGCGTTTTGGCCCCCCTTCAGACATTACATCAGACCGGGGCCCGCAGTTTGTTTCTGAACTTTGGTCTACCATGGCCAAGGGTCTGGGGACTAACGTTCACAGGACCACCGCTTACAACCCCCAAGCTAATGGTTTGTGTGAACGGTTTCACAGATCATTGAAAGCTGCACTGCGTGCTGCATTGACCGGTGACAACTGGATTGACCGTCTTCCCTGGGTTTTGTTGGGTTTACGTACCGCAACCAAAGAGGACCTGAGCTCTTCCCCGGCTGAACTGGTTTTCGGTCAACCTGTGCGCGTCCCCGGTGAGTTTTTACCTGAGGTACCCTCACCACAGTTTGCTCCACCGTTGCTCCATTTTTCACCTCAGGAGGCCCCTTTTCGTGTCCCTGGCCCGGTACACCATTGTTTACCGCAGTCATTTGTCCCTAAGAGTCTGGAGTCCTCTAAATTTGTTTTTGTCAAACACAATGCACACAGGACACCACTACAGCCTTTGTATGATGGACCGTTTCGGGTTCTTCAACCAGGTCCAAAACATTTCCTTTTAGATTTAGGGGGTCGTACTGAGACTGTCTGTATCGATAGGCTTAAACCAGCTCATGTTATGTCAGATGATCAGGTTGTTACGGCCCAGGCTCCTCGCAGGGGCAGACCTCCATCCACATTGTTAACGGACTGCTGTCCCCCTGCCAGAGACTCTCAACGTCCATTGGAGCCCGAATCTTCTGCAGGCCCTCCTCGTAGCCCTCCGCTTCATCAGACTGGTTCTGCAGGGCCCAGGTTCAGCCGTTCTGGTCGTTTAATCAAACCTAAAATGCGGGACTAGTGATGGACCTTACTGGGTGTTCTGGGGGGGCGTGTGTGGTGGACCACTAGGGGGCTCTACTCACACCCAGTGGACCGAATGTGTTACAGGATGCTTTTATTGTGAAAGGTCCAGAGGACCGGATGTTGTGTTGGTATATAAGGCGGTGTTGGGTGGTTTTCCCGCCAGTTTAGTAGGAGTTGATTAAAAGTGAAGAACTATATCCCGTCTCCTGTGTCGTCTCTTCACCACCTCCTACAACACGATCATTCAGAACCCAAAAACAGTGAAAGTTGCAGTGATGAGTAGACCCTGATGTGTTAACAATATTCAGTGATTCCAGATAGTCTGAGATCTGAAAATAATGACAATAATATGAATGGTGCAGAAAAGTCTCAGACCATAAAACATCACAAATTAGATGGGCAAACAAATCCGACGAGGTGGCCCAACTGCAGTTTGAGTTGGGCTGAGGGGGCCTCCAGTCCCACTGTGATGATGAATGGATACGGCCATGGGAAACAGAAGCTACGTCCAGAATCAACAGGTAGAAACAGACAATTTGCAGCAAATAGCAGAGTGAGCTGCCAGAAAATCTTCCTGAAATGAAAGGCATGATCCAAGCCTGTTTCAGGTCAGCAGGGAGCAACAACGTGATCCGGAATAAAAGTATTATTATCCAAGGCCGATGAAATCCGATGAAAACTCCGGCCGGACTTCTCACGAGCACCAAACAGCGTTGCTCCTCCGCGCTTCACGTCACCCTGCTCATCTGGTCCTCCGAGATGCCAACCACGGTGAAAAATGATAAGACTGACCGAGGAGGATGAAGACGTCACTGGTCCGGTTCTGCTCCAGCCCGGCTTACAATGCTCTGTAGCACGAGAGGCTATCTCCGATTTTAAAAAAATGGCGAGGCTGACCGGAGAGGCTAAGGTTGTCAGTGTCCCGGTTCTGCTCCGGTCCGGTTCCGGTGGCACTTCAAAGCAGCTGTGTGTCACCTCCAGGTGAGCACATCGATTCCCACGGAGGTGGACAGTCCTTCGTTTTAAGGTAACGGGCCGCTCAGAGGCTGAGACCAGCTCTAATGAAGACGAAGTCCCCCACAGCCAACTCGGTTCAGTTCTGGTTCTGGGACACAGGTTTGGGCCAGGTACACTTCCTCCACGCCACAAGGCCAATTCAACAAAAGGCAGCTGAACGGTCAGCAAAATACTTCCCTTCGATTCTTGTTGGAAACCGGTAGAACCACAGGTCCAGATGGGAAATTCAATTGGGGTCCAGAGAGAGTGGAACAAAACCCACTGGGGCTTCGTGGGACGGCTCCCCAGCTCGAGGGGTCACCTGGCCGGCAGGATGCGCTCAGACTGACCGGTGGTGTGGAAGCGGCCGGTCCTGGGCCAAAATTTTTTTTGGGACGGCCCCGTCCGGCTCTCTGAGCCACTGAACACCAAATTCAGTTTTAAGGTGGACCAACTTTAGTCCTGTTCGAAAAACGGGTCAGTTTGATGATAAAAATACTACAGAGAAGCCGGGGGAGCAGCGTTCATCAGCTCGCCGGAACCGGAAGAGTATGACTTGGAGAAGGCATTAGACTGTGTTCCTCGGGATGCACTGTGGGGGGTGCTCCGTGAGTATGGGATTTGGGGCCTGTTACTACGGGCTCTTCAGTCCCTATACAAGTGGTGCGAGAGTTTTGTTTGCATTGTGGTAGTAAGTCTAATCCCTTCAGGGTGGTAGTTGGACTCCGCCATGGCTGCATGTTATGATGGGATTCCGTTCATAACTTTTGTGGACAGAATGTCTCTTTACAGCCAGGGAGCGGAGGGATTCCGGTTCGATGGCCTCAGGATTCCATCTCTGCTCTTTGCAGATTATGTAGTCCTGTTGGCTTCATTTTGCTGTGATCTTCAGCTCTCACTGGAGCGGTTCGCAGCTTAGTGTGAAGCAACTGGGATGAGAATCAGCACCTCCAAATCTGAGACCATGGTCCTCAACCGGAAAAGGGCAGATTGTTCTCTTTGGGTCAAGGGTGAGGTTCTGCCTCAAGTGGAGGAGTTCAAATATCTCAGGGTTTTGTTCACGAGTGAATACTATTTTTCCTGATCTAAAAATATTTTTGTGGAACAAAACAACATCTTTTGATAAGATTCAACAATAATTATGGAATACAATTGGCTGAAGTTGCTGAAGTCATGAGGAATTAGTTGAATTTGCTGGATACTTTAAGAAGATTGGATTGATTCAAAAAGAGTTTACTCCAGGACGAAAGAAGTGTTTTTGCGGCATCGGGATCTGCTCTGACGGGTCTTGGCTTATCAGCTTGTTTAAGCTAAGGGAACACCGCTTCTGACGCCCTGGTTGTCAGTACCGCAGAGCAGATGATGGAAGACCTTGAGGAATTATATTGTGGAAAGAAGACTTGGATTGATGCCTGCATTCGGAGAGCTGATTGATTTTAAATCTGGAAAAGTTTAAAGAGAAGTTTTGTGCGTCGAGAGATCAGACTGCAGCGAGCTGAATGTTTGGAAAACAATCTTTGATGGATTAAAGCTGATTTTGCTGAAGGGATCCTGAAGATTGGAAAGTCAGTTATTGTTTTCGGGTCACCCGGTCTGACCACGGAGTGAGACCTACCAGCTGGAAGCTGACTGACCTTGGATATTCGGCTAGGAGAACACGATGTTCTAATTTTAGCCTCAGGCCTGCTTTGAAGGCCTTGTTCATCAGCATCGCAGAACAACTGAATGGATTACAATATCTTTGAATGGATAACACTTTTGAGGAATAATTGATTTGCCTAGGAGGATTACCAGATTTTTTAGCCCTGAACAGTTTTGATGGATTACAACTGGGATTTTTAACATAACAGAATTACCTGGAGGTTTTTATGTGGGATTAAACAAAGATTTGTCCAGTTTGCTGGAGTGCAGACTTCTGATTGGAGTACAACAGCATCACCTGGAGGTTTTTCTGTAGAAAGACAACCAGATTTCCGGATGGGATTATAAAACAAGTTTTTTCTGGTGGAAATAAAAACACAAGTTGGAACACACCAAGATTACCTGGATGGATTAAACATATTTGATCAGAATCAGATTATTGTAGAATAAACCAACATTTTAGAAGATTATACAAATTATTGATTGGAGTAGAACTCAATTCAATTAAAGCTAAAAACACATTAAAGCCCAGCGTGTGGAAGACATCTTTGGTGAGCTGTGAATCATTGAATTCTCTTAAATGCAAATCATGTAACCTGATTAAATCTTTTCTGTAGTAAGTAGTGCTTATGCTGTTAAATCCCCTGCAACTAAATAATAAAGAAACATAAAACGTACAAATTTGGATTTTTTCCTTTGACTCACCTTGATATTAAATGATGGAAAACTTGGTTCAAGATAACAACAAAGATTATTGGAGGTTTTGAATGGTTTTGTTAGCCAAAAAGAGATAAACAACATCCTAGGATTTTACTTTCCAAGATCCTAAAATTTATTAGGCCGGAAACAATTACAATCTACCAGAGGTAAGGCTGTCGTTTAATGCACGTTTCTCTGGAAGATACGATCTGACTCCATTCTGCTAAGTCAGACTATCTATCGGGGTGAAAATAAAGGATGTGATGTGCAGATGTAGACAGTGAACAAGCCTAAGTGAATTACCTCGTCTCAGCCTTAATTCTAACTAATCTTGAGACATATCGGGTAATACTCGTGTGCAAGGATAAAAGTTAAAGAACCCGTTACTGGAGAGGCTGGAGTGAGGACTTGTTGCAAGATCCTGTGGCTAACCTCACTCACGTAGAATTAACAGAAGCTAGCAGACTTGTTGAATCTTCACTTCATCGCAATCTCCCATCCTGAGCAAGCACAAAGGCAATAGTGAAAAGGAAAAACTCCCTTTTAACACAAAGAAACAGGCTCAGGACAAGCGGCCATCTTCCTTGACCAGCTCTGTTTAGAAATTGGATGAACTCTTAAAGACCAAGATGACACCACCATAAATGTGTATGTGTGTGTGTGTGTGTGTGCGTGCGTGCGTGCGTGCGTGTGTATGTGTGTGTGTGTGTGTGTGCGTGCGTGCGTGTGTGTGTGTGTGTGTGTGTGTGTGTGTGTTTGGAATGTTTTTCATTTTTATTTTACAGTTCAAACAACTGAAAGATCATCCTTGTAGAGTGGTGATTCAATAATTTTCACCAGAGGTTGTAAAACGGGCTGTGTCATCTTATATTGGTCAAATAATGTATTTGTTTCGGTCTGCTTCGGTTGTGTCTCTGACAGAAAGACGAGGTTACCGACTGGCGTAAAAACGTGGAGGCCATGTCTGGCATGGAGGGCAGGAAGAAGCTGTTTGACGCCTCTGGAAACTAAAAGAAAACCTTCCTTTATCCAGTTTTGGCATTACAGTACAGTACTTATACTGTGATAGGTACTTCTTTGTCTTAATTGTATTAATTTATGAAATTTGAGTAATAAAGCATTTTGAATTTGAATAGACATGTCTTAACCATTTTCCATTTAAACAAAAATAAATAACATGACGTTTTGTAACATGTGCAAAACTGACAACAACAATAAAATGTACAAATATTGCGTTTTCTCTTTCATTTTGTTATTGCGTATTCTGTTGTGACAAACTTCCCCTCACTATTAAAGATGGTTCAAAAATGAAAAAGAATGATTGCTGTCTGGTAATGTTTCTGCTGAAATTAGGGATGCACAATATTATCGGCATGGTATCGTATCAGCCGATATTAGCGATAAAGTTAAATATCGGACATCGACCATTTCATCACATACTGCACTGATTTTGTATGACAACCCAGTGACAAGGATGCCCGCAGCGCCAGCACAATGTTATGACGTCACATGCAACTTTAGATTTGTGAAAACTTATAAATTTGCACTGTTCGAGTGTTGTCATTGTGTTAAAGTCAGATTTATTTACTAAGTATATAGTACATTTAAAACAGAAACTGTTACCAAAGTACTAGAGAGTGTTAGAGTATATATCATGAATAAATTTGACATTAAACATAACCTAAGTTGAAGTGTTACATCATTTTCAGCCTCCTTTATGGCATCTGCATTTGGTAACAGGTCAAACTGAGAAAGAGTAATGATATGCAGAATAATGTATTTAAATTTCACAGCACAGAAAGCTATGTAATCTCTGTAAGCTGAAACAATATAAGTATGGTATCGGTTATCGGCCAAATGCCAAAAATCCAATATCGTGCATCCCCAGCTGAAATGTTTTGTATCTGGTACTTGTATGTAGTTTATGAATTCCTCTCGTTTAACATCTAAAACAACATTTAATTGTTGCTTTGTTTTGTTTTTGTTTTTCTCCAGCGTAATGAAGAAATAATCTTGTGAGAGTACAAATCTTGGACTCCAAGTGATAAAAATTTAAGACAATAAACTAAAGATCATTCTTTATTCTTAGTATGGAGTGTCATTGCACATGGACAGTAACAACATGTTTTAAGAGATTACAAATATAAAACAAGATGTAAATTAAATAAAACTAAAAATAGTGAGAACAAATGGTTCAAATATCTAATAACAGGAGCAGTGAATTTGATTAATCTCCTTTTTATCACACCTTCCTTCAGGAAAATATGCCTGAGTATTTAGCACCTAGGTACATATTTAAAAAGAAAACATTAAGCCTGATTTCCACGTATTTCCATTCTATTCCCAATCTAATAAATGTGTCTTGTTTTGTCTTTTGATATCTAAATCCAAAGTGAATACATCTGTTGTTGATGTTGTTTATGGATTCATGCAAAAAAAAAAATGTTGACAGGTCTACCAATTATTTTAAGCACCTAAACCCTACAAGCTAAGAAACTTTATTCACATCATGATCCAACACACAAAACCTGCGTAAAATCAACAGCCAACAGTTTTAGATTTCATTTGTTCCTTTAGCTCCACACCATTGATCTAACAGCACTTTTTTCAAGCTTCTTTAATTGACCCTGCACTTTGGTATTTTGATCAACAGAACTAATCAAGACTTCAAGGATAAAGAACAGTACATCAACTAATTTTAAACAGAACAGGAAAAAAAATCCTGATCACTGCAGTTTTTAAGTTATCATTTTAGAAGTTATAGTTTAATTATTTTACTAAACCAGCCACTAGGGAGCATAAGCCAGTGTATCTCTTGTGCCGGTCCCAAGCCCGGGTAAATGGTGAGGGTTGTGTCAGGAATTAAGGACATCCGATGTAAAACACTTTTGCCAACACCAGTGGTGGGATGCGGCCGTGGAGTAGTGGTAATGGCAGTCGTCCCCCAATCAGAAGGTTGGCGGTTCGAATCCCGGTTCCCCACACCATGTGTCGTTGTGTCCTTGGGCAAGACACTTAACCCCGAGTTGCTCCTGGTAGGACTGGAAAGCACCTTGCATGGTAGTCTGCCGCTACCGGTGTATGAATGTGTGTAGCATTCAATGTGTGTAGCGCTTTGAGATTTTCACTAATGAAAAGCGCGTTATAAATTGAATTCATTATTATTATTATTATTATGTAACTAAGTACAAATAATTTGTTACTGTACTTAAGTACATTTTTCATGTATCTGTACTTTACTTAAGTAGAATTAAATGTGGGTACTTTTACTTTTACTCCACTGCATTTTACATGAAGTATCTGTACTTTTACTCCACTACATTTTACATGAAGTATCTGTACTTTCTACTACACTACATTTCTATAATGTGTTGAGTTACAAGTTACATTCACGTTGCGATTTTTTGATTTGTTCGTTAGTTTGAAAGTAACCAAAGGTGAGAGGGGAGTTGGGCCACTTAAGCCCCTTTCATAAGTCAGACCCGCGCAGTTCCCGCACAGACCAGTCCGGCTTTAATGCCCATCGGGTCATTCATAAGACCACAGTTGAATGCGGGTTGGTCCAGCTCAAATAAACGTGTTCAGAAAAGAAGCCGCAACGCGGCTTCAAAAGAGGCGTGGAGCACAGCTGGACTCGACTGTATGGAAAGCCAGCCGGGCCACAAACACGTGAAAATTACATGTTACATCGACACGTTAATGACGTGTAAACCACGCGTTAACAACGCGTCAATTACGCGTCAAATTCGCCTCGAAAAATGACGCGTAAACGACGTGTAAACAACGCGTCAAAGACGTGTTAATTACGTGTCATAGACGCGTCGAAATTTCACACGCATTTGACGCGTTATCAACGTGTCAACAACGTGTCAACAAAGTGTAAAGTACGCGTTGTTTGCGCCTTCTTTTAGGCGCAAATTCGTTTGTTTATGTCCCTCTTGGGTAACTTCACTTCCTGACGTCTTCATTCGCGTCTCTTCTCATTGGCTGTCAGGTCCAGGGCTAAACCACTTCAGCTAAACAGA
>JBBPBX010061003.1:10682-21258 GCA_038048925.1 Garcialebias charrua
TAATCTTTCCCACAAAACACTGGAGCTACAGACTTCCTCCCCCTTCACGGCAGGTGCGCCGGGGCGTGTGACTTCCACGCTCCCAGCAACAGGAGCGCAAGGGCGCGCAGCAAAAACTGAGGAGTGATTGAAAACAGAAAGAAACATGACAGGCGCAGAGCCTGACAGGCGCAGAGCATGACACACCCAGGTACATAAAATTCCCATACACCGCCGCAGAACAAGTACAAATTAAGACTGATTTTCATGCTATTGCTGGACAGCCAAACACCATCGGAGCAATAGACTGTACACACATACGGATCAAAGCACCTTCACCTGACGCATTCCCATTCCTCAATCGGAAGCAATACCACTCCATAAATGTCCAAATTATATCTGATTCGAAATATAACCTGCTAAATGTGGTTGCGCGATGGCCAGGAGGAGCGCATGACTCATTTGTGCTGCAAAACAGTGCTGTTGGCACGCGTCTTGCGCAAGGTGCGCATGGAGATGGCTGGCTTGTTGGTAACTTTTTAATTTGTAATTGAGGATTTGGAATTATTCTCTGATCATTTACCTATAACTCACTATTTTCCACAGGTGATCGAGGCTATGCATTAGCCCCATGGCTTATGACACCTCTAAACAGCCCTCAGACAAGACAGGAGCGCTTGTGTAATAAGCTGCATACACGCACTCGTGCTGTAGTTGAGCGCACAGTTGGAGTTTTGACATGACATTTATTTTTCCATCCATCTCGGTAACGCAGACTTTTCCTTGACCTCCTCCTGTTGCAGTCATAGAGCACCGTGCTGCGGCGAGACGTTTTTTTGAAGCCATTTTCAGATCAAACCATTTTTTCTTGATTTCTGATACTGTACGACCCACGGGAGACACAACATTAACAGCAGTGGTTATTTCATGCCATTCTTTGGCTTTTCGCTGTCATTTTATGAACGGACACTTCCTGCTCTCTGAGGCAGGAAACGTAGCCTTATATGGTGTTTTGAGGGGTGGGAATTATGTAAATGACCTCTCCGCGTGCACGAGCAGGTGGATAGAACAGGTGCAATTCATTATATTTACGCAGCTCATTTACACACTTTTCCTGAGGATAGAAGAGTTTGTTGAATCTGATGTGGCATGTTCGTACGAACGCTTCGTACGAACAAAAGTAAGAGAAATTTAGGATAAAAATACGAACATGTTCTTGCATGAGGCCCATTGATGCCATCAAAAAAATTGTAAAGGAAAATGTCTCTAAATATCAAAAAAAGACGGAAGAAAGGCTACGTTTTGCCAGCACAAAGCTGTTGTTCAGTGTTGGGCAAAAGGTTTTGAGACAAAATGTGAGGAGTCAGCAGCGAAAAGGGGGAAAGCTGGAGAAAAACTTTCTTGGACCCCTTACCATCATAGCCATTGAAGGAAAGAGTGCTGACCTTCTTGATGAGAACGGTAAACTGTATAAAAACATCAGTACTGATCATTTAAAACTCTTCATAGAACAAAAGGCACGAGTTCCACACAAAATAAAAACAACCTCACCTCCATCCCCTACCTCCTCACCTGCAGTCCCTACCTCCTCACCTCCTACCTCCTCACCTGCAGCCCCTACCTCCTCACCTCCTTACCTCCTCACCTCCACCCCCTACCTCCATGCCTCCAGCTGATACCTCTTCACATCCAGCCCCTACCTCCTCACCTCCACCTCCTACCTCCACCTCCTCACCTGCAGCTCTTACCTCCATGCCTCCAGCTGATACCTCTTCACATCCAGCCCCTACCTCACCTCCACCTCCTACCTCCTTACCTGCAGCCCCTACCTCCATGCCTCCAGCTGATCCCTCTTCACCTCCAGCTGCTAACTCCTCACCTCCAGCTTCTACCTCTTCACCTGTAGCCCCTACCTACTCACCTCCAGCTGCTAACTCCTCACCTCAAGCCTCTAACTCCTCAGCTGCTATGATGTCGTCTGCCAGTCTACCCAACAGGTCATATTTTTTTAAATGACTTCTTGTTGTCATGCATCATGAAGTTTAGGAAATGTTTTTTTTATATTTTACATTTTTCTGATTACATATGTAAGCCTAAAATTTCAAAGTTAGTGTCATATTTTATATACATTCTTTATAAATAATCTATAACACATGTATTCATGAAATCTTTTTTAGTGTTACACAATGTTTGGAATGGAAAACACAAAGACACAAATGTGATTCTGTCAAAGATTGGACCCTACAAAATGTTCTGCTGGGATTTTGCCAGAATTGGTCCAGGTCAAGAGCTGGAGAGTGAGGTAACTTATTTGATGTTATTACTGTTTGTATTGAGTTTTTATCATATGGCTGAGTTTGCAATAGGTTAAATATGTATTAAACACTAAAATACAGTCAGAGTATATACAAAACAAATATCATTGTAAGGGACTGCTGAAAAACAATTACAGTAATCAGAACACTTAAGGGTTGATAAATGTTTAAATGTAGGTCAACATTTTTTTTGGCATAACAGAGTAGAAAAAAAAAGGAATTTCACTACCTGCCTGTGAAGAGGCAAAGTTAATTGCACTGTTGGTTTTCAGTGAAGTTTGAAGGTCCTGGGATCAAGATCTGTCTTTGGTATGTATAGCCGTTTTTGCATTGGCCAGCCCTCAATGGCCCGGGCCGCCCCTGGTTTGCCCAGAGCCCGAACTGGCCCGCCCGCGTTCATTACGCATTATGTAGAGAGCAAGCCTTGAAGTGGGTGGGGTGTTCACTTGACGTGGGTGGAGTGTTCACTTGACGTGGGTGGAGTGTTCTTGTGTGCGCGCTTACAGTGTTTTAAGAGCGGACACGCCGCTAAAAAATGTTTGTTAGCTGAATATATATACAGTATTAGTGTTTCTGAGCTAAATTTTTGTTAATGATTGATTACAATTCAGCTTATGTTAGGACGTAAATAACACGAAGCGCGCACCCATAGCCTACAGAGCATTTCCGCCTTTCAGCGCGAATGCTGAAGTACTATAAAATATAACTAATATTCTCTAACTCTTGCGCGTAGCCAGGGTTTTAAAATATTACTGATAATCTCTAAATCCTGCGCGCGCCAGAATTTTACAAGCGGCAAAATCCTTCATCGGTCTTTTGCAGACACGTGACATTTTGCACTCCCGGTCGCCATATTGAGTGTTCATTTAAACAGAGGAAGTCCATGCCTTAGCTGCTACCTCGTAACGATCAATGTTGTTAATTGAAGCTAACTTCACCATGTAACGTTCTCTGGCTTCAAGGTTGAGTTTCTCTCTATAAGGCTTCTGCTCATTTTTATATTTAGTTTGCATTTTGCTGATGTTATTGTTCTGTATCGCACTGTGTTCAACATGGACTTCCTCTGTTTAAATGAACCGGTATCCACCCAACATGACGACCGGAAGTGCAAAAAGACACGAGCCGTGACGTCACGTGCAAAAGACCGATAGGAAAGGTTGACTCCAAAAAAACTAATAAGCCGCCGTGGCGTAAAGGGATAAGCTCTTGGCTTTAAGCTCACGTTTTATTTTGACCCGTAGGCTACGAGTTCGAATCTCAGCTGGGTCAAGTTATTTTATGTTTGTCTTTTATTGGAGAAAATAAAAAGAAGTAGTTACTAAAAAGAAGTAGTAACTACTTCTTTTTATTTTCTGTGCAGTTTTTTTAAGTGCAGTGTTACAGTAAAGTGCAGTGTTACAGTAAAGCGTTCGCCTCCAACGAGATCAGATAAAGGGGTCAAAACAGTTTTTTCTAAAAAATTTAATTCCATAAAACGCCACCTTTATAGGTCACTAATAGTTAAACAACTATTATATTATGGATATTTTAAAAGTTGCCTCAAAAGTCATATTTGTATCCGTTTTCTCATCAACATGCGGTACTTTGAGCAATGGGCGGAGCCCCATGCGCGTTCCCGCGACAGGCATGCTCTTCTCGGCATCACACCTGTGCCCATGTCCAGCAACCCTGTGCGAGGGGCGGGGTACACCCTGGACAAATCGCAAATCCAACTAAAATCATCAGTGAAAAGCTGTTTAGACACAAACCTGATCTGTGAAGCAGAACTTTTGGGTTGAAAACAGTACCTTGGGTTTTGTTGTGTTGCAGTTTGTCCTTTAAACGACATCGTTCCTCTTTACAATCTGCATCTGTTGTTTCCAGAAACTCGGACATTTCTTCAGCAGCCACTTCCTCTCGTTGTTCAGCCTGATGTCTCCTCATCTCTGTTAGACAAAGTTTACTTTAAATAACAGTTTCGGAACGGTTACACACGAACTGAAATCAAGAAAATGAAACGTTACAGAAAATTAAATCGTAGTCTAAAAGTACAGAACAATACCTCACGTTTCTAATCTTTGTTAGCGTGAGCACTTCCGGACAATTCTTCTTCTTCTTCTTTAGATTTAACGGCAGCTTGCATCCTTTTTTGTTCCACTACTGCCATCTATTGGATCCTATTATCTATTCTTCAGTACTGTACTGTACTGTAGTTTAAAAAAAAAAACGAAAAATCTTCTTTTTCCCCTCAATACTATTTAACTTATCGATCACATTCTTAAATTTCAATTCTCTACTAAAACCTAATTCCACTTTTAATATTCTTCTTTGAGTTGCATTTTTTTACAACTAATCAAAACATGTTCCATCGTTCCGAATCCTATATCACCATTACATAAACCAGTAAGATGTTTCCCCATCTTAAAAAGAGTTCCATTTAATAAACTGTGACCGATTCTTATTCTATTTATAATTATCTCCTCCCTTCTGTTTATTCCTCTGATCTTTACTACATCAACTTTATTTTGTATCCTATATAAATGTCTTTCATTTATTTCATTATCCCATCTAATTTTCCATATCTTCTTGTTTTCTCTCCAAACTATACTTTTGCCTTCAGATAGATAACATAGGTATATCAATATCTTCTTTATTAATAGCTTCCTTAGCCAACCTATCTGCTCTTTCATTTCCTATAATTCCTACATGAGCTGCAGTCCAGAATAATACTACATTTTTATTTTGTTCACATTCTCTCTGATGAAGAGCCATTATCTCATATAATATATTTTGATGATTATTTGTGCGTCCTTTTCAATACTCACCAATGCAGATAGTGAATCACTACATATATTATTTTATTCATCCCAGCTGGCATTTTGACGTCTAGTCACCGTTGAATCAACATCTGACGGTCGTGTTGGATAACCGTTGAATTTTGTGTTGATTTTGCAAATCTAATCAACGTTGAAGTAGCAACATCATTTCTACGTCAGATTCTCAACGTTGAAGTAGCAACATCATTTCAACGTCAGATTTCTCAACATAGGTGAATTTGCCAACGTTTATTCAATATTGATTTTGGTTTAGATTTTGCAAATCTAATCAACGTTGAGGTAGCAACGCCATTTCAACGTCAGATTTCTCAACATATTAAGTCCTGCATTTTAACAGTTTGACACAAAAATACATTTTGATCACTGTTTCAAGTATTGAGGTGCTGATGTGATCTCATCATATAACAGTGCCACCCTAATTGGACTTGTCTATTTTCACTATGAACATAGCAATCACAAAAATGTCTGAAAAATAATTTAATCTACATTACATGTTTACAACACAGTCAGCTAGGAAGAATCCAACAGAGACCAGAAATTTAGAAAACTGCTTTATTGTCTTAGACAATAATAATTAAAAAAAATGGCCCAAACATTGGGCAACACTGAAAGGAATTCTTGTCCATTTCTGCTTTTAAAGCACTTAAATCAATTTTAAATATTTATATACAGATTTCCTGTAAAATCAAAAAGATAAAGAAGATGTGGGCACTCAGCCTGGGTACAGCTGCTACTGGACCCCCAGGGTGTCTTTGGTGAACCTGTAGCCAGGATGTGGGCACTCAGCCTGGGTACACTTGCTCGAGGACCCCACGGGTGTCTTTGGTGAACCTGTAGCCAGGACGCGTCTCATACCCAGGAAAGGGACGGCCTGTCTTGGCCAAGGCTGACTGATCTGTTTAAAAAATAAACACAAAAGAAGAACATTTCTACAGCAGCTATTGTAAATGGTGGTATAATTTTAAGCAGTGGGAATGATAATTTTGCACCACAATTTTTAGCTTAACTGGGGCAAAAAAAGAAAAATGAACATGTGACATTTGCTGAAGTCAGTAAAAGTTGTTCAGACTAAGCAACGTGCTGCATTTATACTGTCAATATTATACTTTTGATCACAATTTACCTTTGTCCACGAGAGGAAGACCTCGACCTCCAACGCCGCCTCTGAGAAAGGGACTGTCTTGGCCAGGTCTGACTGATCTGTTTAAAGCATGCAACAGCAAAATTGGTACACATCGCATCGTGAGTTAGATGAATTGTTACATCTCTAATTTTGATCATATTTAAATTAAATACCTTTGATCATTAGAAAGAGACTCAGAGGGACTCCTGCTACCATTGCATCCCAAGATTTGAGATTGAGTGCTTGAGGGGATGTCCATCGGGGTTCTTTCTGCATTTTAGAGGGTTTAAACATAAGTGTTAATATGTCAAAAATGTAAATTACTTTACACAAGGTTTCCAAGTACCCCAAGGGGTACGTGTACCCCCATTTGAGATACAGTGGAATACTAAACTTAAAAATATTTGATACTCAAAGACAAAACGGGTCTCACACAAATACATACCAAAATGAGCATTTGTCGTTTGTGGAGGAGTAGGCAGTATAGGGGATAATTAAGTTTTATCGTTTAATGTTAAACATATTTCTGAGACATTTTAGGCTTAGTGGCCTAACAGAGCAGACAAAAACATTAACACTAACACTGGACTGTTGTCTGCTAAATGAGGTGGTTGAAAAAAAAAGAGCTGGAGTTTAATGTTTTTGTCTGCTCTGTTAGGCACTGTTTCTCAAATGGGGGTACACGTACCTTCTCTGACCCCGGTCTCTATGCGTGTGTGTTGGTCTGCTGAAGGCGTGGACAGATGCAGCAGAGGCCCCGCTCCCGGAAGGAAGTCGTTGTTTGGGTCCTCAGCGTAGATACGAGCCTCAAACGAGTGGCCCCTCAGGGTTATGTCGTCCTGGAGGGGCAGGGCAGGGGCTCCCCTGCTGCCACCTGGAAGAGATTTTTATTACAAAATAAACTAAACTTTTAGTATAAGTTATGGTTTCCAGAGAGTTTTCAGCTCTCCGTCTCACCCTGAGCTGCCACTCCACCAGGTCGGTTCCAGTGATCATCTCGGTGACGGGATGCTCCACCTGCAGCCTCGTGTTCATCTCCATGAAGTAGAAGTTGTGCTGAGCGTCCATTACAAACTCCACAGTACCTGCAGGAATGGATCACAACATTTGTAGTGGGTGTGTGTAATAAGTCACTGTGGTGGGAGGAGTTTATCTTTGCGTGTCTTCACCTGCTCCAACGTAGCTCACGGCTTTAGCTGCTCCCTCTCCAAGTTTCCTCCGAACCTCAGGGCTTATCCCAGGCTGAGAAAGTCCAGGTGGAAATATGGAGGAAGGTAAAGGATAAACATGTTCACAAGTGTCTATAAAACATATCCATATAATTTAAACCTCAGGTGAAGAAGGTGCTGGTAACCTGTTGTGATTCATGAAAAAAGCTTCAAAACAAAATGCTTCGCTTTTGAAGCCTCACTGACCACAAAAAGCTGCCTGCAGTTAAATCCCTAAGTTGCTACAATCTTAAGGGAACAGAGATTTTTGTAAAACCACAGTACAAAACCAGATTAAAGGGACGATCTACTTCAATACAGGGAATTGGATTGTGGAATGGTTTGGAAAATGATGTAAAAAAAAAAAATAGCAAATTCAATGTTTATGTTTAAGAGAATGATCAAAACTAAATTGTTGAAAAAACACATATAAATTAGTTAAATGTGAAATGTACTAGAAATTGAAAATTGGGATGAGTTATTAATTTTGTTCTGTTATTTATAGATGATTATTGTTTGAATTGATTTTTCAATTGATTGTTTTAAAAAAGGGGCAGGTATAATAAGATTCTTCTTCTTTCTGCTACCTTTCATTGTATGTTTTGTTTTCATACAATATGTGAAATTGTTTTGTGTTTTAAATTAAAATAAATAAATAAATCATGTTTTTACTCAAATAATTCACGGGACTAAAAACAAATATTAAGAAGAAAATAATGTCACAATTACACAACGATGGAAGGATTACTTCACAAAAAGTACCTCAACTTCATGTCCGGATCTTTGAATTTAAAATGTCTCATGTGACAAAGATGCTGAATATAAACCCTCTGTTTTGGTTAAACCGTGTCAAACGGACATCTGTTTTAAATGTAAACAGCTGTGAACCACTCACCCCTGGAGCTTCCTCTATGATCTTCTGATGTCTCCGCTGGACGCTGCAGTCCCTCTCAAACAGATAGACGGCGTTACCGTGCATGTCTCCAAACACTTGAACCTCTACATGTCTGCCAACAACACACAGCGAGACATTTGAAAACTTGCTAGTTCTTCAAAGACCAAATCAAACAGTCCTCTGAGCGTACCTGGGATCCTCTACGAACTTCTCCATAAGCATGACGTCATCATTGAAGGACTTCCTGGCTTCACGTCTCGCTGACTCCAGCTGTTCGATGAAGTCCGAGTCTGACCGGGCGATACGCATTCCCTAAAACACGCAAGGTTCAAATCAAGCTCGTGGAAGTTATGCTATCAAAGTTATTTCAGTTCTTCTCTGCGTCCTTTCACCTTCCCTCCTCCTCCACGGACTGCCTTGATCATCACAGGATAACCAATCTTTGCAGCCTCTGCCTGCAGCCTCTCGTTGGTTTGGTCCTCTCCATGGTAACCACCTATGATTGGCACCCCAGCAGCTGACATGATGTGTTTGGATGTGCTGAGACAAGAAAAAAAAAAACTTTTGGAAAAAAATGTCTACAGTTGCAAAGACGCTCAGTCCTCATCAGAAAAACTCAAAAATATGTGTTTCAGGAAGGTGGGTCACCTCTTGATGCCCATGTCTCGGATGGCTGAAGAAGGCGGTCCGATGAAGATGATTTCTTCCTGTTTACAAGCTTCTGCAAACTCTGTTTTCTGACAGGAAGCCATAACCAGGATGGACTGCCTGTAAACACAAACGTGTAACGTTTAACGAAGAGAAAGGTGGAAATTATTATTTTTTTAAAGATGGAGGATGAAACGTTCTTTATGACTTTAAGGAGAAAAAGTGGCCTGAGTGTCGTGTCGTGTTCCTCACATGGGACCCTGACGGTGACCTCCTGGCCACTTCTAAAACTTTCTCCATGGATAGGCAACTCTGTTGGGAAGGAGAAGGCCCGATGTGGTAGGCCTCATCTGCCTACACATGAAGCAGAAGAACAGTTTAAGATCACCATGCCTCATTCTGTTCTGCAAAGAAGACAGAGATGAATGAGAATATTTGATTAAGTGTCTTACCATGGCCACATGCATGTGTCTGTCTGTTTCTGGCTCCGCACGCTAGCAGTCCGAGCTAGTTAGCTCGGACCGCTAGCTAGCTAGCTAGCTCGAAAATATCGGCACAGCTAGTAAAGCCGTTGGTAAATTCTGCGGTTGACTGTATGCCCCAAAATAATCGTTCAGTTTGTCACGGGTTTATTAACTAAGGTGATTTACAAAACTTTACTTACTGTTGTTGTAGTTGCTAGCCCGCGCAAAGCCTAGAAGATAGACGATCCACATCACGCATGCGCACACCTTTCTTCTTCTTCTTCTGTGAGGTTTTGTGGCAGTTTACATTCTTCCGGTGTATTACCGCCATCTAGTGCGCACACCGTTCACCATACAAAAAAAAAGAAGAAAAAAAAAGTTCCGAAAAGATGCCGGGAGAAAATAAAAAGGGTTGAAGAACTCATAACATTAGATTCATAGTTGAGGTTTCAACATTGAATCACTATTCATGTGTCAACACTTTTCCAACGGTTAATTAATCAACATTGATTGGATGTTGGAACAAGGTTATTTTTCAACTAACATATTCCAGCAAAATCTTTTTGTCACGTTTGTGAAAAATAATGTTGATAATACATACAACTCAAAACTGGTTTATATTTCAAAGGTGAATCCATGGTGAGTTAACAACACCATTTCAATGGTTTGGTGTTCAACGTTGTTTTGATGTTGAATGAATGTTTTTTCTTAAACTGACGCTATTTCAACCATATTTAAACGTTTAAAGTCGGTCGAATGCCAGCTGGGATAGTATCCCTCACCCATTTTAATGCTAATAATATAGCATACAATTCTACTGCATATATACTCAAGTAATTAGATGTTCATTTTGAAATATTAATCTTTAATTCAGGAATCACTACTGCTATAATGGTTGCTTCATTTTTTAGTTCTTTTGATCCATCAGTATAAATTTGTAAATAATCCTTATACTTGCTATTTGATTATAAAATTCTTGGCAGATATCTATTATATTTTGTTTCTTAAAATGTTGTGGAGAGTTAGGACTGTATGATGATTTTTGAGGAGATTGGCTGGAGCACTTCACCCACACAGACACTCCGATCAGAGAGCGAGTCCTGACACAGCAAGATAGTGTTTTCTTGG
>JBBPBX010061004.1:0-11967 GCA_038048925.1 Garcialebias charrua
TTTTTTATGGGAGGTGCGTCGTAACCGTGAACCGTCGTAACTCGAGACCGTCGTAAGTCGAGGACTACCTGTAGTTTTGGGAGAGCAGATAGAGCTTGACTTGTATAAGGATGAATCTCAGCTTGTATCACACCAGATTTTAGCTCAATATACATATATCTGACTGAGTTTTAGCTGTTTTTGTGTTGCTAATGTTGATGATCTTTGGCAGTTGTCTTAAAGGGGCTACAAAAGTAAACCAACACGGTAGTCCCTCATTTTTGCAGAGGATCTGTTCCCTGAAGCCCCATGATAAGTGAAAAACCGTGAAGTAGAAATAATAGTACAAGTAGTACGGTAGTTTATTTTAATATTTATATATATATAAAGGTGTTTTAAACCCTTCCCACATTCTTGCAAATTCTGAACAATGTTTCTAAACTCTAATCGGTCTAAAAGAGCACAGAATGTCATGATTTCAGCTCCCTGTCTCCTTCCTCCCTGCAGGCTCCATAGGGAGCTTGTTTCCTTTATGTGAAAGGGAGACAATTCAACTTATTCCTTCATCTTTAAAAACTGTGTTAGGATAGGCTAAGTGCTTGGTGACTGTCCAGTACTGTACATGTATTCATTTATAAAAAATAAAAAATAAAGTTTTTTTTTTGTTTTTTGTTGTTGTTTTTTTACTATGTGATCCTACTTACGAATTTTTGACATACGAGCGCCCCCTAGGGACGGAACTCGCTCGTAAGTCGGGGACTACCTGTATATATATATCCATCCATCCATCCATCCATTTTCTTCCGCTTATCCGGGGTCGGGTCGCGGGGGTAGCAGCCTAAGTAGGGAGGCCCAGACTTCCCTCTCCCCAGCCACTTGGAGCAGCTCCTCTGGGGGAATCCCAAGGCGTTCCCAGGCCAGCCGAGAAACATAGTCCCTCCAGCGTATCCTGGGTCTTCCTCTGGGTCTCCTCCCGGTGGGACATGCCCGGAACACCTCACCAGGGAGGCGTCCAGGAGGCATCCTAACCAGATGCCCGAGCCACCTCAACTGGCTCCTCTCGATGTGGAGAAGCAGCGGCTCTACTCCGAGTCCCTCCCGGATGACTGAGCTTCTCACCCTATCTCTAAGGGAGAGTCCAGCCACCCTGCGGAGAAAACTCATTTCAGCCGCTTGTATCCGAGATCTTGTTCTTTCGGTCATAACCCAAAGCTCATGACCATAGATGAGGGTGGGAACGTAGATCGATCGGTAAATTGAGAGCTTTGCCTTTTGACTCAGCTCTCTCTTCACCACGACAGACCGGTACAGCGCCCGCTTCACTGCGGACGCTGCACCTATCCGCCTATCGATCTCACGCTCCAGTTTTCCCTCATTCGTGAACAAGATCCCGAGATACTTAAACTCCTCCACTTGGGGCAGGACCTCCTCCCCGACCCGGAGAGGGCACGCTACCCTTTTCCGGCTCAAGACCATGGCCTCGGATTTGGAGGAACTGATCCTCATCCCGGCCGCATCGCATTCAGCTGCAAACCGCTCCAGTGAAAGCTGTAGATCACGAGCTGATGAAGCCAATAGGACCACATCATCTGCAAAAAACAGAGAAGCGATTCTAAGGCCACCAAAACGGATCCTCTCAACACCTTGGCTGCGCCTAGAAATTCTGTCCATAAAAGTTATAAACAGAATCGGTGACAAAGGGCAACCTTGGCGGAGTCCAACTCTCACCGGAAACGAGCCTGACTTACTGCCGGCAATGCGGACCAAGCTCTGACACCGGTCGTACAGGGACCTAACAGCCCATATCAATGGGCCTGGTACCCCATACTCCCGGAGTACCCGCCACAGAACCCCCCGAGGGACGCGGTCGAATGCCTTTTCCAAGTCTACAAAGCACATGTAAACTGGTTGGGCAAACTCCCACGCACCCTCCAGGACCCTGTTGAGGGTGTAGAGCTGGTCTAGTGTTCCACGACCAGGACGAAAACCACACTGCTCCTCCTGAATCCGAGGTTCGACTATCCGACGGACCCTCCTCTCCAGAACCCCTGAATAGACCTTACCAGGGAGGCTTAAGAGTGTGATCCCTCTATAGTTGGAACACACCCTACGGTCCCCCTTTTTGAATAGGGGAACCACCACCCCAGTCTGCCAATCCAAGGGAACTGCCCCCGATGTCCACGCGATATTGCAGAGTCGCGTAAGCAGAACTTAAAAGTCAAAAATATCAAAGAGTAGCTAAGAGATAGCTAAAATATCAGAACAGATAGCTAAAAGTGTCAGATAGCTAAAAGTATCAGAACCGATAGCTAAAAGTATCAGAACGGTAGCTAAAAGTATCAGAACAGTAGCTAAAAGTACCAGAACAGATCGCTAAAAGTACCAGAACAGATAGCTAAAAGTATCAGAACAGATAGCTAAAAGTATCAGAACAGATAGCTAAAAGTATCAGAATAGATAGCTAGAAGTATCGGAATAGATAACTAAAAGTATCAGAACAGATAGCTAGAAGTATCAGAACAGATAGCTAAAAGTATCAGAACGGCAGCTAAAAGTACCAGAACAGATAGCTAAAAGTACCAGAACAGATAGCTAGAAGTATCAGAACAGATAGCTAGAAGTATCAGAACAGATAGCTAGAAGTATCAGAACAGATAGCTAGAAGTATCAGAAGAACAGATAGCTAAAAGTATCAGAACAGATAGCTAGAAGTATCAGAATAGATAGCTAAAAGTATCAGAACCGATAGCTAAAAGTATCAGAACGGAAGCTAAAAGTATCAGAACGGTAGCTAAAAGTACCAGAACATATAGCTAAAAGTATCAGAATAGATAGCTAGAAGTATCAGAACAGATAGCTAGAAGTATCAGAACAGATAGCTAGAAGTATCAGAACAGATAGCTAAAAGTATCAGAACGGAAGCTAAAAGTACCAGAACAGATAGCTAAAAGTAGCTAAATGATCAAAAGACTAGCAAAAAGGTGAGTAGCAAAGACCTAGTAGAAATATCAAAACTCTTAAAACTAAAAGAAGCGAACAGCTTGATAATAGCTGAGCAGAACTTAAAAGTCAAAAATATCAAAGAGTAGCTAAGAGGTAGCTAAAAGTTTCAGAACAGATAGCTAAAATATCAGAACAGATAGCTAAAAGTGTCAGATAGCTAAAAGTATCAGAACCGATAGCTAAAAGTATCAGAACGGTAGCTAAAAGTATCAGAACGGTAGCTAAAAGTACCAGAACAGATAGCTAAAAGTACCAGAACAGATAGCTAAAAGTACCAGAACAGATAGCTAAAAGTATCAGAACAGATAGCTAAAAGTATCAGAATAGATAGCTAGAAGTATCGGAATAGATAACTAAAAGTATCAGAACAGATAGCTAGAAGTATCAGAACAGATAGCTAAAAGTATCAAAACCGCAGCTAAAAGTACCAGAACAGATAGCTAAAAGTACCAGAACAGATAGCTAGAAGTATCAGAACAGATAGCTAGAAGTATCAGAACAGATAGCTAGAAGTACCAGAACAGATAGCTAGAAGTATCAGAAGAACAGATAGCTAAAAGTATCAGAACAGATAGCTAGAAGTATCAGAATAGATAGCTAAAAGTATCAGAACCGATAGCTAAAAGTATCAGAACGGAAGCTTAAAGTATCAGAACGGTAGCTAAAAGTACCAGAACAGATAGCTAAACGTATCAGAATAGATAGCTAGAAGTATCAGAACAGAGAGCTAAAAGTATCAGAACAGATAGCTAAAAGTATCAGAACAGATAGCTAGAAGTATCAGAATAGATAGCTAAAAGTATCAGAACCGATAGCTAAAAGTATCAGAACGGAAGCTAAAAGTTCCAGAACAGATAGCTAAAAGTGTCAGAATAGATAGCTAGAAGTATCAGAATATTGTAGATAGCTAAAAGTATCAGAACAGATAGCTAGAAGTATCAGAACAGATAGCTAAAAGTATCAGAACGGTAGCTAAAAGTATCAGAACGGTAGCTAAAAGTATCAGAACGGTAGCTAAAAGTATCAGAACGGTAGCTAAAAGTACCAGAACAGATAGCTAAAAGTATCAGAACAGATAGCTAAAAGTATCAGAACAGATAGCTAAAAGTATCAGAACAGATAGCTAAAAGTATCAGAATAGATAGCTAGAAGTATCGGAATAGATAACTAAAAGTATCAGAACAGATAGCTAGAAGTATCAGAACGGTAGCTAAAAGTATCAGAACGGCAGCTAAAAGTACCAGAACAGATAGCTAAAAGTACCAGAACAGATAGCTAGAAGTATCAGAACAGATAGCTAGAAGTATCAGAACAGATAGCTAGAAGTATCAGAAGAACAGATAGCTAAAATATCAGAACAGATAGCTAGAAGTATCAGAATAGATAGCTAAAAGTATCAGAACCGATAGCTAAAAGTATCAGAACGGAAGCTTAAAGTATCAGAACGGTAGCTAAAAGTACCAGAACAGATAGCTAAACGTATCAGAATAGATAGCTAGAAGTATCAGAACAGATAGCTAAAAGTATCAGAACAGATAGCTAAAAGTATCAGAACAGATAGCTAGAAGTATCAGAATAGATAGCTAAAAGTATCAGAACCGATAGCTAAAAGTATCAGAACGGAAGCTAAAAGTTCCAGAACAGATAGCTAAAAGTGTCAGAATAGATAGCTAGAAGTATCAGAATATTGTAGATAGCTAAAAGTATCAGAACAGATAGCTAGAAGTATCAGAACAGATAGCTAAAAGTATCAGAACGGTAGCTAAAAGTATCAGAACAGATAGCTAAAAGTATCAGAACAGATAGCTAGAAGTATCCGAACAGTAGCTAAAAGTATCAGAACAGATAGGTAAAAGTATCAGAACAGATAGCTAAAAGTATCAGAACAGATAGCTAAAAGTATCATAACGGCAGCTAAAAGTATCAGAACAAATAGCTAAAAGTATCAGAACAGATAGCTAGAAGTATCAGAACAGATAGCTAAAAGTAACAGAACAGATAGCTAAAAGTAGCAGAACAGATAGCTAAAAGTAGGACAAGCTAAATGTTCAAAGTAGCAGCACAGCAGCTTAAAGCTAAAAGTAGCAGAAGACAACCTAAACGTTCAAAGTAGCAGCACAGCAGCTTAAAGCTAAAAGTAGCATAAGAAACCAAAAATTGTTTAATCAAGCAGATTTTAGGAGAATGAAGTTTCTGAAGAAATAGAAAATGTCTTTGCATATGTCTATGGAGAATCTATTTGTAAACAGAGTAAACAATAAAAGCATAAAGGTGACAACAATCTCAAGTCAGCATCCATCTCCTGAATCAGCCGAACGATTTGACAGATGAAGCACAAAGTGTGCAGAAATAGTTGGATTGCAACAAACCTACAAAAAAATGAAACAACAAGAAGTCAACAGTGTGATGAACTCTGACCCGTTACTAAAGAAGTATTTTAGAACGACCACACTTGGGAAGTTTAACTACGATGAGACTGATGAGCTAGCAGCTAGCTGACCCATTAGCTCATGTGAATTGCTGGCATCGTAAAACAACCTAAACTCAAAAGTGTCATGAGGTTGACACTAACGTTATTTTATAAACCTATACACAAATGTGACTTTTAAATATTATTCCAGCAAAAATATGATGTTGCTGCTTGAAGTGCCCATTGAAGTGTTACAGCTACCGTATTTTCCGCCGTGCACGTCGCACCACCCTATAAGTTGCATCAGTCCAAGTATTTCAAATACTGTGGAAAAATACATAAGTATGTCACTTCGCTGTATACGTCGCGTATACGTCGCCTTATACGTCCCCGTATATGTTGCATCTTTTATGCGTCACCACAGACAACCCGGAAATGTGGACCGGTGTTGTGCCAGAAATCGATTGGCGGCCAAATGGCGGCTGGAGGACTTTAACAAGAGTTTTACAAGTTTAACACTTAAAAACAATTATTTGTTTGCTTGACATTACTGTATAGTAAGGGTGTGTCTCAATTGAACTTTTCCTTAATAAACACACTTCAATGGTCAAATTAGCTGCATTTCACTGGGGCGGCGCAGCGAAATGAAGCTGATGTGACGGTAGCTCTAGGCGAGCTAGACGAAGGTGGCAGGTTATGGCAAACTGATTGTGTCATTATTCGCCACTTTTACCTATTACATGACACAACAGCATACCGTACTACTCAAGTGTCATCTAGCTGCTGAAAATAGTAGTGCTCAATATTTTCAGTCAGAATTAATAAAAATTGTTCTATCTCAGCCAAAATTTGGTTTATAAATATGGGAAAAAACATAAATATGTCACTTTGGCGTATAAGTTGTAGGGCATGTAAATTATGCACACAAAAAAATCACAACTTATTGGCTGAAAAGTATGGTAGCTTGTTAGCTGCCACTCTTTCAACATGCAAATAACAACAACAACAAAAATTTATAAGATTTTGAAGTTTATCAAATAAAGTTTATAAAATATTGTGCTCATGAGTGAATTTTCGAGACTGGAGTTGTTTTATTAGATCGCAATAACCCACTTTGGTTCTAGCTCCATTCAGATTAGCCGTTAGCACCTCCATCTTGTCAGAAATAAACTCTATTTATCTGAACTGAGGCCATTCGAGGAGCTATCTACAACAGGTAAAATACTATTTATTTTAAAGAACTTCACTTCCAAAGATGCAAACCATTAATTTAAGGGCCTGTGATGGAGAACTTTTGCTAATCATCCGTGTGTTTCCTTTATTCGTGCATCTGAGTTGTGAAATTACCGTAAGTTGGATTTGCAAAAATCTTCAGCAGCTCGCAACAAGAACAAGTTTGTCTTTTGAGAAATAAAATGATTTACACGCTGATGTCATAAAAACAGCAGTAAATACAAAGTATTCATGGTACAGTTTTATTACAAACTCCATATTAATTAAGCCACTTCTCGTCCAAATACAGGAGAGAATGTGTGTGTGTGGTTTTGATTTGCGACTGCGTGGCAAAGCAGCCAGAGAATAATGTCGGCATCACCTCGGTGCTCCTCCAGCTCTGCCCTTTCTCTGGCCCTCATGTTGCTAAAAATGCAACGACAACCACATCGGGCACGAGTGAGGGAGAAGCAGGCATTAAATTCCCATTTTTCTTGCTTTCCGCTTCTTGGCCACCTTGGAATTTAATTATTGTAATGTATTGTCCTAAGTGCTCTCCAAGGCCGGGCCGTAAAAGGCAGCCAATTCCTCTGCCGGCAGACCTCTCAGAGGACCGCTGGAGCTATTTCAACCCATTTGGTTCTGTTTCACAGCAAAACTTCCTAAATATCCTCTGTTCTTCGGGAAAGGAATGAAACGCATAAACTGCGGCGGGCAGAGTTTTACAATCCAGCCTGCTTTGCATTTTTCTTCTTTTCATTTCGTCGACGAAGTTCCATCACTTTCAGCTTCAAAGCCGTCGGGTTTTGAAGGTTCTTTGTGAAGCATCTCCGTCGCTGTGATCGCCTCACTAACTTAAATGAGCGTCGATAGGAGACGGTTTTGAACCTGAATAGTTTATTTACTGTACATCTGGAGCTGCTGCAAATGTTTCCACTGCTTATGAATGATTTATGGCCCGAGCTGTACGGTTTATGAAGGACGCCACGAAGCACAAACCAAAGACAGGAAACTTCATCACTTTAGCATCTTGATGGGAATGCAGGCATTATATTTGTTTTATAAGGGCGGACAATAACGTTTTTGTGTCTGTTCGCAAAATATACCACGAACTACTGATGATGATAATGAAGCTTTCAGAAAATAATCACTGGATGAACTTCTACAGCTGGTTAACGTTTGGTGCCAATCTGATTAAAGATGGCACCAGAACATAATTTTGGACCACTCAGCAGCAGTCCAGTCCTTTTTGTCTTTAGCCCAGGCAAAATGCTTCTGACGCTGTCTCTTGTTCAAGAGTGTCTTGACACAAGGAACGTGACAGCTGAAACCCATGTCTTGCATACGTCTGTGCATGGTGGTTCTTGAAGTACTGGCTACAGCTGCAGTGTACTCTTTGTGAATCTTCCCCACATTTTGGAATGGGTTTTGTTTCCCCATCCTCTACAGGTTATCCCTATTGCTAGTACCTTATTTTTCGGAGTATAGGTCGCACCTTTTTATCCTTTTTTCATGGCCTGCGACTTATACTCAGGTGCGACCTATATATGGCTTTTTATAAAATAAGCTGATTTGTAATCATTTATTAACAAAAATTAAACTGAGACACACTCTTACAATAATGTCAGCTAACAAATATATTTTTTTAGGTGTTTATCCTGCTAAAATTATTCATTTATTAAAGAAAAGTTCAGCTCAGACACATATTTGCTATAATTTTTTATCAAACAATTAATTGTTTTTAAGTGTTAATCTTCTTAAAAGCCTTGCTGTGCGCTCCTGTGGAAGAGACATTTGCAGCAGAGCTAAACACGGTCCACATTTTGACGTAGGTGCGACCTATACTCAGGTGCGACCTATATATGGATTTTTCCAATTCTTTGGCAATAATTGGATGGTGCGACCTATACTCGGGTGTGACCTATACTCCAAAAAATACGGTACACTTTTTTTACCACATCGTTTCCTTCCCTTCACCTCTCTATTAATGTGCTTGGACACAGAGCTCTACGAACAACCAGCCTCTTTAGCAATGACCTTTTGTGTCTTGACCTCGTGTCAAGGTGTCAATGGTCGTCTTATGGACAACTGTCAAGTCAACAGTCTTCCCCATGATTGTGCAACCTACAGAACTAGACAGAGACAATTTAAAGGCCTTTGCAAGTGTTTTGAGTTAATTAGCTGATTAGAGTGTGGCACCAGGTGTTTTCAGTATTGAACCTTTTCACAACATTTTAATTTTCTGAGATACTGAATTTGGGGGTTTTGTTAGTTGTCAGTTATAATCATCAACATTAAAAGAAATAAACATTTGAAATAGATCAGTCTGTGCGTAATGAATGAATATAATATACAAGTTTCCCTTTTTGAATGGAATTACTGAAATAAATCAACTTTTTTCACGATATTCCAATTTTATGAGTAGCACCTGTAGGTGTGCATCTGTTCTGCAAAGCTGAAAACTGCTCAAACTTTCCTTCCTCTGTCGCGCGCCCTGACGGTGAGCAGCTGATGTTTTAGTGAGCTGTGAACATAGTAGACTGTCAAACGCTGCCTGATTACAGACTCTGGCGGGGTCCAGATGAGCGTTGTCAGGTAGCCACCACGCAGAATCTGAAGCATTTCATCCAGTGTCTCCACAGGGGAGATACAGATGGTGCGCAGTGACAGGAAATACAAAATGAGACCGTCGCGCTCAGCAAACACAGGCAGGAACTCATCATTGGAGGCACGCACGCTGCTGCCGTGCCTCTTATCTGTGTGTGTTGGAGCTTTGAGGACAGCCGGGCCGTTCGCCGGCCGCCCTCCTTCCTCCTCGCTTGAAAGCAGTTTGCTCGTGCACACGTCAGAGGAGCATGCTAAGGCTTGTACAGAACACAGGGTGCTACGATCGCTTCACAAATGCTCTGGAGATTTAAAAGGATTGGCGCAAATCCAGATCTTCAAAGAGTGCAGCTGGGAACTCATTCAGAAATCAAAATAAAAGCATCATCTCAAATTATTAGTGTTATGTATGGATGAAAGACAAAATTAAATGAAGGCACATCATTCTTTGAAGGAAATCTGTTGGCACATAAAGTAGATGTAAATGACTTTTCAGCTAGTGGCATGGTGGCACAGTTGACAGTGCTGTTGCCTCTCAGCAAGACCGTCGCTGGATCAAATCCTGGCCAGGGGCCTTTTCTTGCCAGTGATTTGGTACAATAATTGCAGGTCAGCTAGCTCTGAGTCACTGTTCAGCCATGAACCACACCAGAGCCTCACTCCCCAGGTACCTCCCAAATCATCAAACAGGTCGGAGAAGCAAAACCACACCCAATGTTGCCAGATTGGGCGGTTTACTACCAATTGGGTGGTTTTCATTCTCTCTTTTGTGGGGAAAAATTGCTTTGGGTGGGTGGGAATAATTTGGGCGGATTTGGAGTCAGATCGGCGGTTTCTGAGCTAACTTACTGAAAACATTTCAAACAATCATCCATCATTATTTCATAGCAAAGCTCCTCTGACCTTTCTCCATCACTGATTGGTTATTGTCATCTGCCAGGGCGTTCACAACAGAGAACTGGTGAGGCAGTTTTAGTGGACACCTCTTTGAGTGGGCTAGTCCGTAGCGGCGGTACGTCGAAGCTGCCGCCATATTGGATGTGGCAGAACTGCCGGTCAACTGAAACGGACTGAACTTCATAAAGCACCGTTCTACAAAGTGTTTTACGTTAATGCCTGTCATTCACACACACTAATATATTTGGAAAACAAACAGGCACCAAAGACAACATTTATAACTTTTAAAGTGATTATTAAAAATGTTTATTCCTTAAATGTTTAGGTTATAGGTAAACACTAAGCCAACAATATTTTGAGTGTTTACAACAACTAACGTGTGTAAAACTATTACTGTGGTGATAAATATAGAAATATTCATAGTGAACATTTAATTTTGTTCTATAATAATCAGATCCTGAAATGTGACGTGTTGATTTTCTGAATAAAGAGCACCAATGATCACATTTAACTGGTTTTGATTAATCACATTGATGAACATATAAACACCAATATATATTTACAGGAGTTGGGGGTATTGTGTGTGTGTGTACATGTATACAGTATATACATTATACAGTATATATATAATGGTACCATGTTGCCAACAGTACCATGCTGCTAACAATACCATGTTGCTAAGATAACCTCACTGCCAACTCTGCTAATAGGACCATGCTGCTGTAGATGTACTGTATTTCTTTTTCGCTTTCGGCACCTTGTTTTTGTATTTTTGTTGCATGCTGTGGTATTTGTTGTCGTTTTTTGGCTAGTCAAATAGGTTCTTCTCACCTTGAGTATTTCATTGCATTGTTGACCTTGTGTTAATCTGCATATGACAAATAAATCTACCGGTAAACCTATAGGCCATTTTTTGTGCAGGACCACCTTCCTGCCTCTAGGGGGCAACTGCACCCATCTGTCAGATTCATTGAGGTACATCTGTAAATTTAGAGTTAGATTAGTTGGGGGTGGGCATCTTGAATTGGTTTCACTCCAAAAGTTAATCTGTTGTAGATGTGCAGCTAACAATAATTTATTTCCTAAAGTTCATTTACCATCCTTGATATGTACAAACTGATTTAACTTTAGTTCGTCTGGTGTCTGGTTTGATGTTTTTTCCCCCACTATATTAGGGCTTAGTGTATTACTAGTTGATGTTTTTCTTAGTTAATCCTAGATGTTATTACTGTTTTTCTCTTGCATTTGTTGTTGGATGTAACTGGGACCCCGTGTACATAATCTCGTTTTCATCACATGTACCACATGCGGTGCAAATGACAATAAAGACTCTCTGACTCTTTAAAATGTCATCACAGTCACCTGACCTGAACAAATACCTAAATGGCTTTAACTCAGTCAGTTTTACAGCTACTGAACTAAACCTTTGTGTGGTAGTAGCTTACAGTCAATCACAACACATTTTCCAGCACCTTGTAATATCAAATGAGATTATGCAGAATTTTATTTTTGAGGTTCAATTGAAACATCATCAACGCTTCATTTCTTAGTCTAAAGCAGTACCATGATGACAGCAGGCGATATGCATTTCTTCATGGAAGGAGATGCTTTTAATTTGATAAAATTGCATCTTCTTTACAGTGTGACTTTAGGTAAATACGTCTCTGCTTACAGTGGTCTAGACTGTAGTATTTGTAACGTATATATATATATATATATATATATATATATATATATATATATATATATATATATATATATATATATATATATATATATATATATATATATATATATATATATATATATATATATATATATATATATATATATATATATATATATATATATATATATATATA
>JBBPBX010061005.1:6257-21257 GCA_038048925.1 Garcialebias charrua
AGGCAGTAATGTAATACAAACATTAGTGCAAATATGAGAAGTACAGTAGTGCAAACTGAATGAGCACATGACCGAGAGTTTAGTGAATAACCCGTTTGATGACACAGAGTCCAGTGTTAAAATCTTTGTGTTGAGTGGTAATGTGTGAGAAAGTTTTTTGTGTTAAGGCAGTTCAAAAGGTTAGCATCTGATCAGATGTTATTGGTTGGTGACAGGTTAGCATCTGACCAGATGTTATTGGTTGGTGACAGGTTAGCATCTGACCAGATGTTATTGGTTGGTGACAGGTTAGCATCTGACCAGATGTTATTGGTTGGTGACAGGTTAGCATCTGACCAGATGTTATTGGTTGGTTGACAGGTTAGCATCTGACCAGATGTTATTGGTTGGTGACAGGTTAGCATCTGACCAGATGTTATTGGTTGGTGACAGGTTAGCATCTGACCAGATGTTATTGGTTGGTGACAGGTTAGCATCTGACCAGATGTTATTGGTTGGTGACAGGTTAGCATCTGACCAGATGTTATTGGTTGGTGACAGGTTAGCATCTGACCAGATGTTATTGGTTGGTGACAGGTTAGCATCTGACCAGATGTTATTGGTTGGTTGACAGGTTAGCATCTGACCAGATGTTATTGGTTGGTGACAGGTTAGCATCTGACCAGATGTTATTGGTTGGTTGACAGGTTAGCATCTGACCAGATGTTATTGGTTGGTGACAGGTTAGCATCTGACCAGATGTTATTGGTTGGTGACAGGTTAGCATCTGACCAGATGTTATTGGTTGGTTGACAGGTTAGCATCTGACCAGATGTTATTGGTTGGTGACAGGTTAGCATCTGACCAGATGTTATTGGTTGGTGACAGGTTAGCATCTGACCAGATGTTATTGGTTGGTGACAGGTTAGCATCTGACCAGATGTTATTGGTTGGTGACAGGTTAGCATCTGACCAGATGTTATTGGTTGGTGACAGGTTAGCATCTGACCAGATGTTATTGGTTGGTGACAGGTTAGCATCTGACCAGATGTTATTGGTTGGTTGACAGGTTAGCATCTGACCAGATGTTATTGGTTGGTGACAGGTTAGCATCTGACCAGATGTTATTGGTTGGTGACAGGTTAGCATCTGACCAGATGTTATTGGTTGGTTGACAGGTTAGCATCTGACCAGATGTTATTGGTTGGTTGACAGGTTAGCATCTGACCAGATGTTATTGGTTGGTTGACAGGTTAGCATCTGACCAGATGTTATTGGTTGGTGACAGGTTAGCATCTGACCAGATGTTATTGGTTGGTGACAGGTTAGCATCTGACCAGATGTTATTGGTTGGTGACAGGTTAGCATCTGACCAGATGTTATTGGTTGGTTGACAGGTTAGCATCTGACCAGATGTTATTGGTTGGTGACAGGTTAGCATCTGACCAGATGTTATTGGTTGGTGACAGGTTAGCATCTGACCAGATGTTATTGGTTGGTGACAGGTTAGCATCTGACCAGATGTTATTGGTTGGTTGACAGGTTAGCATCTGACCAGATGTTATTGGTTGGTGACAGGTTAGCATCTGACCAGATGTTATTGGTTGGTTGACAGGTTAGCATCTGACCAGATGTTATTGGTTGGTGACAGGTTAGCATCTGACCAGATGTTATTGGTTGGTGACAGGTTAGCATCTGACCAGATGTTATTGGTTGGTGACAGGTTAGCATCTGACCAGATGTTATTGGTTGGTGACAGGTTAGCATCTGACCAGATGTTATTGGTTGGTTGACAGGTTAGCATCTGACCAGATGTTATTGGTTGGTGACAGGTTAGCATCTGACCAGATGTTATTGGTTGGTGACAGGTTAGCATCTGACCAGATGTTATTGGTTGGTGACAGGTTAGCATCTGACCAGATGTTATTGGTTGGTGACAGGTTAGCATCTGACCAGATGTTATTGGTTGGTGACAGGTTAGCATCTGACCAGATGTTATTGGTTGGTGACAGGTTAGCATCTGACCAGATGTTATTGGTTGGTGACAGGTTAGCATCTGACCAGATGTTATTGGTTGGTGACAGGTTAGCATCTGACCAGATGTTATTGGTTGGTGACAGGTTAGCATCTGACCAGATGTTATTGGTTGGTGACAGGTTAGCATCTGACCAGATGTTATTGGTTGGTGACAGGTTAGCATCTGACCAGATGTTATTGGTTGGTGACAGGTTAGCATCTGACCAGATGTTATTGGTTGGTGACAGGTTAGCATCTGACCAGATGTTATTGGTTGGTTGACAGGTTAGCATCTGACCAGATGTTATTGGTTGGTGACAGGTTAGCATCTGACCAGATGTTATTGGTTGGTGACAGGTTAGCATCTGACCAGATGTTATTGGTTGGTGACAGGTTAGCATCTGACCAGATGTTATTGGTTGGTGACAGGTTAGCATCTGACCAGATGTTATTGGTTGGTGACAGGTTAGCATCTGACCAGATGTTATTGGTTGGTGACAGGTTAGCATCTGACCAGATGTTATTGGTTGGTGACAGGTTAGCATCTGACCAGATGTTATTGGTTGGTGACAGGTTAGCATCTGACCAGATGTTATTGGTTGGTGACAGGTTAGCATCTGACCAGATGTTATTGGTTGGTGACAGGTTAGCATCTGACCAGATGTTATTGGTTGGTGACAGGTTAGCATCTGACCAGATGTTATTGGTTGGTGACAGGTTAGCATCTGACCAGATGTTATTGGTTGGTTGACAGGTTAGCATCTGACCAGATGTTATTGGTTGGTGACAGGTTAGCATCTGACCAGATGTTATTGGTTGGTGACAGGTTAGCATCTGACCAGATGTTATTGGTTGGTGACAGGTTAGCATCTGACCAGATGTTATTGGTTGGTTGACAGGTTAGCATCTGACCAGATGTTATTGGTTGGTGACAGGTTAGCATCTGACCAGATGTTATTGGTTGGTGACAGGTTAGCATCTGACCAGATGTTATTGGTTGGTGACAGGTTAGCATCTGACCAGATGTTATTGGTTGGTGACAGGTTAGCATCTGACCAGATGTTATTGGTTGGTGACAGGTTAGCATCTGACCAGATGTTATTGGTTGGTGACAGGTTAGCATCTGACCAGATGTTATTGGTTGGTGACAGGTTAGCATCTGACCAGATGTTATTGGTTGGTGACAGGTTAGCATCTGACCAGATGTTATTGGTTGGTGACAGGTTAGCATCTGACCAGATGTTATTGGTTGGTGACAGGTTAGCATCTGACCAGATGTTATTGGTTGGTGACAGGTTAGCATCTGACCAGATGTTATTGGTTGGTGACAGGTTAGCATCTGACCAGATGTTATTGGTTGGTGACAGGTTAGCATCTGACCAGATGTTATTGGTTGGTGACAGGTTAGCATCTGACCAGATGTTATTGGTTGGTGACAGGTTAGCATCTGACCAGATGTTATTGGTTGGTGACAGGTTAGCATCTGACCAGATGTTATTGGTTGGTGACAGGTTAGCATCTGACCAGATGTTATTGGTTGGTGACAGGTTAGCATCTGACCAGATGTTATTGGTTGGTGACAGGTTAGCATCTGACCAGATGTTATTGGTTGGTGACAGGTTAGCATCTGACCAGATGTTATTGGTTGGTGACAGGTTAGCATCTGACCAGATGTTATTGGTTGGTGACAGGTTAGCATCTGACCAGATGTTATTGGTTGGTGACAGGTTAGCATCTGACCAGATGTTATTGGTTGGTGACAGGTTAGCATCTGACCAGATGTTATTGGTTGGTGACAGGTTAGCATCTGACCAGATGTTATTGGTTGGTGACAGGTTAGCATCTGACCAGATGTTATTGGTTGGTGACAGGTTAGCATCTGACCAGATGTTATTGGTTGGTGACAGGTTAGCATCTGACCAGATGTTATTGGTTGGTGACAGGTTAGCATCTGACCAGATGTTATTGGTTGGTGACAGGTTAGCATCTGACCAGATGTTATTGGTTGGTGACAGGTTAGCATCTGACCAGATGTTGTTGGTTGGTGACAGGTTAGCATCTGACCAGATGTTATTGGTTGGTGACAGGTTAGCATCTGACCAGATGTTCTTGGTTGGTGACAGGTTAGCATCTCACAACAACAATGGATCAGTTAGCATCTGACCAGATGTTATTGGTTGGTGACAGGTTAGCATCTGACCAGATGTAGTTGGTTGGTGACAGGTTAGTATCTGACCAGATGTTATTGGTTGGTGACAGGTTAGCATCTGACCGGATGTTATTGGTTGGTGACAGGTTAGCATCTGACCATATGTTGGTGGTTGGTGACAGGTTAGCTTCTGACCAGATGTTTTTGGTTGGTGACAGGTTAGCATCTGACCAGATGTTGTTGGTTGATGACAGGTTATCATCTGACCAGATGTAGTTGTTTGGTGACAGGTTAGCATCTGACCAGATGTAGTTGTTTGGTGACAGGTTAGCATCTGACCAGATGTTGTTGGTTGGTGACAGGTTAGCATCTGACCAGATGTAGTTGGTTGGTGACAGGTTAGTATCTGACCATATGTTGTTGCTTGGTTACAGGTTAGCATCTGACCAGATGTTGTTGGTTGGTGACAGGTTAGCATCTGACCAGATGTTATTGGTTGGTGACAGGTTAGCATCTGACCAGATGTTGTTGGTTGGTGACAGGTTAGCATCTGACCAGATGTTGTTGGTTGGTGACAGGTTAGCATCTGACCAGATGTTGTTGGTTGGTGACAGGTTAGCATCTGACCAGATGTTATTGGTTGGTGACAGGTTAGCATCTGACCAGATGTTGTTGGTTGGTGACAGGTTAGCATCTGACCAGATGTTATTGGTTGGTGACAGGTTAGCATCTGACCAGATGTTGTTGGTTGGTGACAGGTTAGCATCTGACCAGATGTTATTGGTTGGTGACAGGTTAGCATCTGACCAGATGTTATTGGTTGGTGACAGGTTAGCATCTGACCAGATGTTATTGGTTGGTGACAGGTTAGCATCTGACCAGATGTTATTGGTTGGTGACAGGTTAGCATCTGACCAGATGTTATTGGTTGGTGACAGGTTAGCATCTGACCAGATGTTGTTGGTTGGTGACAGGTTAGCATCTGACCAGATGTTATTGGTTGGTGACAGGTTAGCATCTGACCAGATGTTATTGGTTGGTGACAGGTTAGCATCTGACCAGATGTTATTGGTTGGTGACAGGTTAGCATCTGACCAGATGTTATTGGTTGGTGACAGGTTAGCATCTGACCAGATGTTATTGGTTGGTGACAGGTTAGCATCTGACCAGATGTTATTGGTTGGTGACAGGTTAGCATCTGACCAGATGTTATTGGTTGGTGACAGGTTAGCATCTGACCAGATGTTATTGGTTGGTGACAGGTTAGCATCTGACCAGATGTTATTGGTTGGTGACAGGTTAGCATCTGACCAGATGTTATTGGTTGGTGACAGGTTAGCATCTGACCAGATGTTATTGGTTGGTGACAGGTTAGCATCTGACCAGATGTAATTGGTTGGTGACAGGTTAGCATCTGACCAGATGTTATTGGTTGGTGACAGGTTAGCATCTGACCAGATGTTATTGGTTGGTGACAGGTTAGCATCTGACCAGATGTTATTGGTTGGTGACAGGTTAGCATCTGACCAGATGTTATTGGTTGGTGACAGGTTAGCATCTGACCAGATGTTATTGGTTGGTGACAGGTTAACATCTGACCAGATGTTATTGGTTGGTGACAGGTTAGCATCTGACCAGATGTGCGTGTGTGCTGGCTGTTTGGGTTTTCACAACAACAATGGATCAGTTAGCATCTGCTGAGTACCTGAGTAATGCACGCGCTACAAGCTAACATGTTCAGAGCAGCTGACATCAGCTCCTGGAGGAGAAACGCTTCCACAGTTTTTTTTTCTTCTTCTTTGATTTCTTCCATCCCTCCCTCCCAGACATCTCTTTCCATAGTCCCCAGCTCTTCTGGGTGGACTCAGAGTAGAACCGCTGCTCCTCTGGTTGTGGAGAAGCAGTGGTTCTACTTTGAGTCTTTCCTTATAACTGAACTTCTCACCCTGCTTCTGAGGGAGAGTCCAGCTGCCCTGCAGAGGAAACTCATTTCAACCTCCTGGATCCATGATCTCATTGTTTCAGTCTCTACCAGAGTTCATGACCAGAGGTGAGGGGAGGAACGTAGACTGACCAGTAAACAGAGATCTTTGTCTTACAACTCAACTCCTTCTTCACCACAACGGACCGGCACAGAGTCCACAATACTACAGAAGCGGCACTAATCTATCTGTCAATCTCACGCTCCATTCTTCCCTCACACATAAACAAAACCCCGAGATACTTGAACTCCTCCACTTGAGGCAGAACCTCACCCTCGACCTGACGAGAACAATCTACCCAGAGCCATAGAGAGAGAGGGGTGTAACATACTTTGAAGTCACAGTGTTGCCAGATCTCGCGATAGAAACAAGCGACCAGCTCCATGAAAACAAGCCCAACTGGCAACCCACCATACTGTGAAAACAGAGTCAGGTTTTAAACAGTATAAACATACATTTATTATGGCATTACCGTATTTTCCGCTCTATAAGTCTCACCTCTCTATAAGTCGCATTGTCCAATTATTGGCAATAAATTGGAACAATCCATAAACATGTTGCACCTCTATTTAAGTCACATCTATTATGCGTCACCGCTACTTACTGAGACTGCATTGCTGAGATTTACCAATGATGTCCTTATGGCTGCCGACGCTGGTTCTCCCTCCATCCTTGTCCTCCTTGACCTCACTGCAGCCTTCGACACTGTGGACCATAGTATCCTCCTCCACCGTCTTCATGTGGAGGTCGGTCTCTGTGACACTGTCCTGGACTGGTTCAATTCTTTCCTCTCAAATAGGCTGGAATGTGTTATGCCAAAAATACACTACATGCGTTCCGGCTCCGCCCCGCTCCGGTCCGACCTCCGCAGCAAATACGCACCCATTATAATCAATGAGATAATTTACACTGGCTCCGCACGGCGGCAGCGAGCTGCGGAGAGCGGACGGCAGTCCGTCAAAATTAGAAATTTTTCTATTTCTGCCGGACGCCGGAGCTGTGCGGAGTCAACTTTTGAAGATTACGTCGCACCAACAGGAAAAGGAACGAGCACAACTTCCGTATTTACAAAATAAAATCACCACGGGCGGACTTAATCCTAGCTCTATACGGATTTATTTGTACAAAAATGCTGTCAAACTATCATTTATGACTACGCCTACAAACGCAATACAAGAAATAAATAAATAAATAAAGTATTTTATTCTGAAATGTAGCCATGTAACGAGATCTCGTTGTACGAGATCTCGCGATATTAAACTCCCGCGATATCTCTCGTTGAGAGGTAACGTTGTCTCGCGAGATGCTAATGCTAGCGCTAGCAGAGCCCCTAGCAAGTCAGCGTCACGGACAGCATGGCTTCGCCGGATGAAGTTGCTATAGAAGACGCCCCAACTACTGATGGAGGGTCCCGGTGCCGCAGACGCCTCTACATTGATGGAGGGTCCCGGCGCTGCCGACGCTGCCCCGAATGTAAAGACACGCGTGTAAACACCGGTGTGACCGGTGTTGCCAGATAGAGTCCCACCCACCCAAAGCACTCTTTACCCGCAAAAGTCAGAAGGAAAATCGCGGTGAACCGCCCAATCTGGCAACACTGGTGAGTGACGGCTGCAGATTCAGCGCTGATGCGGATATTTATGTTCAATTTTTGGAAAGTCCTGCGTGAATATCTATTTTTTTAACAAAGTTGAACGTTCTAAGGTCTAAGGAGATTCAATCAGTAAAATGAAGACATCAGTTGGGTTTGTAATACATGTTAAAACAGAATAAAAGCCTTTTTGCGGCATAAAACCGATCTTTGAAGTTTTCTTGAACTAATGTTAAAATCTCGTCTCGTTCTCGCGAGATCTGTGATTTGTCTCGTCTCGTCTCGTGAGTTTTGGGTATCGTTACACCCCTACTGAAATGTAATACATCACTTCCTGTTGCTCAAACCATGTCCTGTCGCTCATTTACGAGAGAAGATCAAGGCAGCAGTCTCTACAGTTGTTCTCCTTCTTCCACCGAATGAATTGTTTTGTTCTGACTTACTTATTTATCACTTGATTTATCGCGCGATCTCGCAATTCCCACGCATGCGTCTCGGAGCGGCGCATCCAGGCGGACCTGAGCGGAGCGGAGGAAGTGGAAACTGGACTCGCTCAGCTGCGACCTGCGGAGCGGGGCGGAGCCGGACCGCATGTAGTGTATTTTTGGCGTTAGTCTTGGCAACGCCACGTCCCAGTCAGTCTGTGTCTCCTGTGGTGTCCCTCAGGGGTCAGTTCTGGGGCCCCTGCTGTTTTCCCTTTACATGCTGCCTTTAGGTCAAATTATTAATCAGTTCAACATTTCTTTTCACTGTTATGACGACGATACACAGCTTTACATCAGGACTGGAGCATCCTCATCTTCCCCATTGTCATCTTCACTCACTGCCCTCTCTACCTGCCTGGAGGAAATAAGGGCATGGATGAATCAGAACTTTCTTCAATTAAACTGCTCCAAGACTGAGGCCATACTGATTGGCACCCCTCACCAGGTACAAACATCAACTATAACAACAATTTCCTTTTCTGGACAAGACATCCCCCTCTCCACCTCTGTTACTAATCTTGGAATAAAAATGGACTCTCATCTTACATTTGAAAATCACATTAAGCATCTGTTTAAAACCTGCTTCTTCCATCTTCGAAACATCTCCAGACTTCGCCCATCCCTAACTTTTTCCGATGCTGAGAAGCTCGTCCATGCTTTTGTCTCCTCCAGGCTCGACTACTGCAACTCCCTGTTGATTGGAATCCCTGGTAAATACCTTCAGAAACTTCAATATATTCAAAACAGTGCAGCAAGGATCTTGTTGAGAGCTCGTAAATTTGAACATATTACGCCCATTCCCCATAACCTTCATTGGCTTCCTGTCACCTACAGAATTCAGTACAAAACTGCTCTCATTACGGTATACATCAATGCTTACACGGAACTTCACCAGATTATCTAAAGGACATTCTTGCACCATACTCATCCACCCGGTCTCTACGGTCACAGAACGGTAATCTCTTTCACATTCCACAAACCAAATTACCGTATTCACCGGAGGAAAATACGCTCCGGTGTTTAATACGCTTTGTCCAATTATTAACAATAAACGAGAAAAAAACGTACACAATACGCCCCGGTGTTTAATACGCGTCATCACCACGCGACGCGTCAGCGCCTCATTTGCCCTAATCAAGATGGCGGCGACAGAAGCAAGCGAGTACGAAGATCTTCACAAGGAAACACGGTAAAACAATTATTTCTTTGCGAGAAAAAATATATTTCTTAGCTGACTTCATAGCAGACGTGCTTCTGAGCTTAACGAAATGTTCAAATCAGCTGGATTAAAAAAAAAAAGTTCGCTGAATTTTAGGCAGGCGCCAGGCGGGTCAAACCGGACGCTTTCTTTCTTTAAATTTAGCTAAATAAACGCTTAAAAAATATATTTCTTAGCTGACTTAATAGTAGACGTACTCCTGAGTTTAACGAAATGTTCAAATCAGCTGGATTAAAAAAAAAAGTTCGCTGACTTTTATGCAGGCGCCAGGCGGGTCAAACCGGACGCTTTGTTTCTTTAAATTTAGCTAAATAAACGCTTAAAAATATATTTCTTACCTCACTATAGCAGACGGGCTCCTGAGCTGAACCAAATGTGAAATCAGCTGGATTTAAAAATCCGCGGTGTGGTTTATGAGTGGTATCTTGCAAACAAAAACAGCTACATCCACAGCAGGGAGCGGGCAGCGACAGAGTCATCAGTCCGACCAAAGGAGGCTTTTTTCGGACACATGCAAGTAGAAACTTCTGGAAGTGGCCCCTCTTCCTCTTCACTCTCTGAGTCCTCTGCTGGCTGCTGCCTACAGCGCCCGTATAGCGGCCGAAACTGGTACTGCACCATTTTCGCCAAAAATGAAAAACGAAGAATCAGAGCGAAAAATGAGTCTAAAAATATGGGAAAAAATCCATAAATAATACTCTTCGGTGTTTAATACGCTGGACATTCAAATGAGCAAAAATACTGCGTATAATACACCGGCGAATACGGTAAGGACCATGGGAGACCGGGCATTCAGTGTGGCTTCCCCCCGCCTATGGAACTCCCTCCCTGACTGCCTGAGAGCTCCACAGTCACTGGTTGACTTTAAGAGCGGGTTGAAGACCGTTCTTTTTAAGCGAGCCTACTCTGCCTCCTCATGATTCTATCTTTGATCTTAGTTGATACTGTTATTGGTTTTACTTGTTTTATCACTTGTTTTATTTGACCTTTAATTTTGTTGCACTTTGTAGCACTTTGAGATTTTCATTAATGAAAAGTGCGTTATAAATTAAATTCATTATTATTATTATTATGTTACGCGTCACCGCTGACAACCCGAAATGTGGACCGGTGGTTTGCCCTGCTGCAAATGGCTGCCACAGGGAAAGACTTTAACCAGATTAACACTGTAAAAACAATTATTTGTTTGCTGAAAATTATAGCAAAGATGTGTCTTAGCTGAACTTTTCCTTAATAAATGAACGCAATTGTCAAATCAGCTGGATTTAAAAAGTAGTTTTGCTAGTGCACCCGCAGCATTTTCTTTCAAATTTAGCTAAGTAAACACTTAAAAATACATATTTGTTAGCTGACATTATAGCAAAAGTGTTTCTGAGCTTAAAGAGGGCCTCAATACACTGTGAAACGGTAACCCCGCCCCGAAGCAAATTCAAAATCTCCCTCAAAATGGGTGTGTCGAGAGACAAGGAGGGGAGGAGGTTGGGGGGTTGTGCTGCGTTTACGCCTCCACCAGCAACAACCTAAAACAAACTAAAACTCTAGCCAACAACATAAACCAAGCAACAACAAAGAATAAACATGTACAGTAGATGTATGTATCTATTCCACCCGACCTATCCAAAACAAAAGGCTTAAAAAAAAAAATAAAACCACAAAGTTCTCCGTGATTGGGGATCGAATCCGGGTCTCCCGGATCCCAACCCAGATCGTACACCACTGACCTAACCAGGCATTCATGCATTGCTCCTCTATCGCACACTATTAAAACAAATACAACCAGACAGTTTCGATGAAGTGAAAAATATTCTTAAAATAAACAAGTTAAAATACACAAATAACTAGTGCCATTCCGAAAACTACAATATGCTTTGTTGCAGAGCTTTTCAGGAGTGAAATGTACCACTTCCATATAAGGTATGCACTGCAGTGAGGACCTTCTCATCTCTGCAGGGGATTGGCTCTGATTGAACCACGTTCGTAACGAAAGCTTGCGAAAACACGTCACTTTGCGAATCCTAGACCAACAAGTAAATTAAGGTGCAATTCCTATGTTCAACCAATAGGGCTACCGTAAACACGTTTTTAGACCAAATATTGCCGATTTAAACAAATACGAACAATTACATGAAAATTAACATAGACATAGTGCTATGAAACTTTTGAACACATTCTAAGGAGTTTATCAGCTAAAAAAAAGTTGAATTTCGGTTTAGTTCCTCTTTAACCGTTCCTTAATAAATTCACGTAATGGTCAAATCTGCTGGATTTAAATTGTTTCACTTTGACATCTTGCAAACGGTCGCGCGCGCTGCGGAAATAAATTATGAATAAATAGAATTTTAGCTCAAATGTCTCCTACAGCTAACAGTTTGTAAATGTCCACCCAGTAATTACTTTCTGTAAGTTTGATCAAAATCTGTCCTGTGGTTCTTGACCTATTTTGCTCACAAACACTGAGCTAACAGTAGTTACCTCCAGAGCAGGAGGCCGGGCAGCGACAGAGTCAGTCCGACCAGAGGAGGCTGCCGTCGGACACATGAGGTGGGAACGGTCGGTGTACCCTAGCGGCCGAAAGTGGTACTGCACCATTTTTGCCAAAATGAAAAACTGTCATACCTGAGCCAAAAATTGGTCTAAAAATATGGGAAAAAAATCCACAAACATGTCTCACTGCTCAATAAGTCGCAGGGCATGCAAATTAGGCAAAAAGGTGTGACTTATAGACCGGAAATACGGTACATATAAACGGCAAAATTATGCTTAACACTTTGAATAACATACTTTTACATTCTAAAAAAATAAAAATACATTTTGCATATGTAACATTAATTCAACCGTTATTTATTAGGGATGCACCGATCCACATTTTCTTATTTCTGATCCGATCCCGATACTTAAATGTGGATATTGGCAGATACCGATCCAATTCCGATATCACCATTATCATTGATTTTTTTCATTCATTCAACCTTTATTTAGACAGGTTAATCCTACTGAGCCTCGAGGACTCATTTACAAGAGGGACCTGTCTACAAACAAAGAATGATGACAACAGCAACAGTAGATTTTCCTTGAACAATCAACAATAGAGAGTGAAACAACAACAACTTTAAACAACAACTTTAAAATTTACAGCATTGAAATTCATAGTTAATTAAATAAAACTTTTGAGTGGTGTTATTGATGAGAAGCTGACATGGAAATCTCTTGTAAATTACTTAAGAATAAAAATAATATTGTGTTGGTGTAAATTTTCATACTTTTATACTACTATGCAAAAACTCAGGACAGTGTTACACTTTTACTATTTTATGCTTATGTTTATTAAATGTTTCAGTGTTTCAGTGTTTAAATGGTTACTGTTGCACCGAGGGACTGAGAGAAACGCAATTTCAATCCTGTGTATGTCCTGTACATATTGCAGTTCTGACTATAAAGTTGACTTTGACTTTGAATATCAATTGCATTACAGTATAAAGTAAAAGAGTTTATGAATGACAAAGCTTTGTATATAATGTAATGATTGTTCCATATTTAATCTGTTGTAATGAAGTTTTGGGAAAAGCATGCAAAACTATTACAAACCCTATTTTTATTTGACAAAAAAGAGCTATAAGAATTATTAGTAGGAAGTGCTATGGTCACCCAACAAATATATTATTTCATCAATTGAAATTATTAAAATGTTAATGATTTGGTTGAATATAGTATTTTACAAATCATGTATAAAGTTCATAAAAATATTACCCCCAAATATTCAATTAAAATTAGTTTAAAAAGAGAGTCATTATAACCTGAAGGGAATGTTTGTAAAACGTCCATTTAGAACTAGTGTGAAGCAGCTGCGTTGTAATTTTAGGGAACAGGATTGTGGAGTTGACTTGATATCATCATAAATATTTATAATATACCCTGATGCATGCTCAATAATCCAGGTAGAAAAATATAAAAAAGCTCAGTCTGGTCCTCTGGACATTCAAAAAAACAAACCAAAGCAAAAAAACTGTGGAAACGTTTCGTCTTTTGTCCGAAAGACTTCCTCAGTCTGAGGTGCTGTATTCAGCTCAGTCTTATAAATAGCACCCTCTCACAGTGGATCAACCAGTTTGCTGATGACAGCTGAAACCAGCTGCTCACATGATCAAGGAGGACCATCAGCCTAACGATGGATCGTTAGCACCCTGATGGTTGTTTGCTATTCACAGAGGGCTGAGTGATACTAGCAATAACAGCATTGTAAGAGGGGGACAGTTGAACCCGGAGGCCTCCACCTCTGTTTAATGATGGACGGTTTCTTTTCACAAAGATGGCCTCCTTTACTCCTCTCTCAAACCATCGTTCCTCTCTATCAAGGATGTGAACATCTTCATCCCTGAAAGAGTGACCTCTGACCTGGAGATGAGTGTAGACCACAGAGTCCTGACCTGATGATGTTGATCTTCTGTGCTGGTCCATCCTTTTGGCCAGTGGCTGTTTAGTTTCCCATATAAGACTGATCACCCTCCTGACACTGAACAGCATACACAATATTATTCTGTTTGTGCCGGGGGACTGGATCTTTGGGATGAACCAGTCTTTAATGTATTTTGGGGTTTAAAATCCCATTATGACTGAGCTGAATACAGCATCTCAGACTGAGGAAGTCTTTCGGACGAAAGATGAAACGTTTCTACAGTTTTTTTTGCTTTGTTTTGTTTTTTGAATGTCCAAAGGACCAGACTTAGCTTTTTTGGATTTTTCTACCTGGATTATTGAGCATGCATCAGGGTATTTTGAACCACTTTGGCCAGGATTGCCTCAAACTTGTTAGAGAGTTTGAGAAAACAGCTAGGAAGAGGGCGGACTACAGGAACCACTTGCGTTTCAACCTTAGATGCAGACAAAGTGGCATCATTCCCAAGAGCCTGGAACTGAAATCTTCAGACAGCGGGCTCCGGGTAAGCAAGATCCTTCAGAAGGCACAGACGCAGTTGCTGAATGAACGGGTGAGACAGACCAATTTTACCATTGAGGCCTTGAAGGCCAAAGAAGAGCACATTAAACAAAAACTAACAACGTACCTAGATCAGACCACACTTCAGCAAGTGATGGACTTTACAGATCAGGCACGCTTAGCACAGCATGTCAAGTCCAAGACTCGACAACAAAACAAATTTAACTTACTAATAACTCGTCAACATCATCACAATTCCAATAACACATTCAGTGGAAGACAACACTCCGATACACAGTTACATGCCAGGGAGACAGAGAAGTGGGTGAAGAATTTATCTGACAGACAGCTCACCCAGCCGGAGACAGAGATTCTTGCCAGGGGACTAAACTTTGCAGTGGCACCAAGTAGAATTCCGCTGGTGGAGATGATCACAGCCACTGAGTCAGCCATCCGTAACAACAAAATTAAAGATTTTGAAGCAGAACAACTCAGAGTCAAAGTTTCAGCCTGTCTCAGTAATGCTAAACCACCACCTTCCAACATCAGTAGAGAAGAGAGGGATGCACTCACCACTCTTAGCAAGGACAAAAACATCATAATTCTCCCAGCAGACAAAGGAAGGTGCACAGTGATTTTGAACCAG
>JBBPBX010061006.1:0-21257 GCA_038048925.1 Garcialebias charrua
CAGTATATATATAATAAATCACAAATCAAAAACATTTTTAAAGTGTGTTTTTGACAACTATTATGGCTTTAAAAATAAATAAGGTTCACCCAATTTGCCTTTGTATTAAGTTTACAGCCATTTTGTATTTTGACCAGTTTCCTCAAGATCAAATCACTTAGGCTGTAAATACACCACATTCTTCTTTGAAATCCAAACACTTTTGTGCAGTTTTTGTGTGAAGGAAAGATCTCAAGCAGAAGAATTAAGCCAAATATTTTAACATTTTTTAAGTTAACACAGGAACAAACTAAACAAACACACCTGCTCCACTGCGTCTCGTGCCCATCTCTGCTATAAAACTCCATGTGTTGCTTTTAGGATTGTAGGCTTCTACGGTACTTAAACACTGCCTGGTGGCTCCATCGTAACCTCCAACAGCATACAGGGTCCCTGCGATCATGATAAGAGAGCATGCATGGCCTCATTTTCAATGCAGGGTCATTTGGTGAGTTGCATTAGTCGTGCTGCAGTAAACTGTCGGGCATTGCTGTAATCGTGTGACATTGTTTCGTGAAAACGTGTCCTCTGTGCTGACACTAAAAACAAACAGAAGTGTAGTCACCGTTGGCAACACCCACTCCTACGCTGCTGCGCCTGGTGCTCATGGGCAACACGTGGAACCACTCGTCTGTCTTGGCGTTGTACGCTTCGATTGTGGAAAGGCCTGCAAAACATTCAGAGAGCATCCCTCAAAACCACCAGGAACCGTCCCACTCGCTGCAGTTGCACACACTTAACGGGGGTTTAGCAAAAACACACACCTGTGCTGCCGTCGAAGCCTCCGACAGCGTAGAGGAGTCCGTTCAGGACAGCAGCACCGAGCGTAGAGCGCCGATCCTGCATGCTGCTCACACTCGTCCAGCGGTCCATCACCGGGTTGTAACAGTCCACCGTCCGCACACGCAAAGAGCCGTTGAAACCGCCAACGGCATACACACACCCACTCATGTAAACCACACCTAAAGGACACAGCATAGAGCAAGTTTGTACTGTTCTGTTACACCATCATCCAAGACTTCAATTGTTCTCGACATGTTTGGTATCAGGCTGCAGCGAGGTGTCAAGCACAGTGCAGCAACCCTCGACTACAATATACAGTTCATTGTTTTTCTTCCTCATCACTGTGCGTGTCTATAATAATAATAATAATAATGAATTCAATTTATAACGCACTTTTCATTAGTGAAAATCTCAAAGTGCTACACACATTGAATGCTACACACATTCATACACCGGTAGCGGCAGACTACCATGCAAGGTGCTTTCCAGTCCTACCGTGTCTAGAAAGTAAATTAAAAACAACACATCCTCTGAGGTCTTACCATTTTAAATACCGTATTTTTTGGACTATAAGGCACACTTAAAATTCTTTAATTTTCTCAAAAATCAACAGTGAGCCTTATAATCAAGTGCACCTTATGTATTAATGAGTTTTTCCTTTCCACTGTCGCCTTCATGATTTTATAGGGTACTCGGCACTCAAAATTCTGCCATAATGAACTTATTTCACTTAATGCACCTTATAATCCAGTGCGTCTTATGTGTGAAAACAGACCCGTTCATTGATATTGTGCCTTATAGTCCGAAAAATACGGTACATTGTTTGTAGAAGCTGCACATGTGAATGTAACGGTCCACAATTTCTGTGGAATAACTGAGCCAGACAATATAACGTCTGGAAAGAGTGAAAGGACCCAGAGGTGTTCAGAAGAGTTGACTCTAAAGAAATCAGTCATAGTCTTAATGATTGATACATGTGCTTACACTTATTTAAATGGATACATTTCTACGTGCTTCTATATTTATCGCCTGCCGATGAGAGGAGAAAACGGACAATTATATTTCTGCCAGTCTGTCAACAAATTATTTCATGAACCACTGGACATGTTTTACTGAAATCTGCTGAAAGCAACACTGGATGTACCTCTTCAACTAACTTACATTTGGAGCCAAACCGATTCAAGATTACCTTTTTTCCCTCACTTGCTCTGGAATGAGGCGCACGCATTCTCTTCCCCGCTCCCTGTTCTCCTCCTGCTTTTTTGCTCTCTGTCTGTGTATAGGAGTAGCTCCTATTTTTACACATCTTTCGAAATGAAAACCACCGTTATGGATCTGACCAACTGGACTTTTGACACAAATGACAAAATATTTTCAACAAAGCGACAAGGTCCTGGACAACCCTCATCTGCTCGGACGACACATGCTGCTGGACATACCTCTGGGAAGTGGAATGTGATGCGTCTACCTCTGCTGTAGATCGAGGACGCCGAAATTGCATATTGGATTTATGATAACAGGTTTTCTGTTTTTGGAATTGACTGGTTCCTGGTTCATCAACATACAAAAAAGACGGCCGCAGCTAATTTGGACCTCATCAGGCTGCCTGCTTGTAAAAGTTTGGTTCGTGCTTTGAAGACTCCAAATCAGCTGATTTACGAGCTAAACTGTACGATGGAAGTGATTTGAATCGCAGGCCACCTACGGCTTTGGGACTTGCCAGCATGTTGGAACGACCTTGAAGAGGCTTGTAAGCACAGACCAGTGGAATGCACCCTAATCTGGCCATTTCGGACCTGGGAAGTACCAGTAAGACTCAAGACTGACAAGAAAAAATAATCTGCCTGTAAAAATAAACAACTGTGGCTTATCTGACTCTGACTCTCCTGGTTGGCCTAGAAAACAGGCCAACTTATAAATTTCTCCTGAGAAATGTGTAAACTAAGGAAAAGCTTTTGTCTATGACAACCCCCCACCCCCAAACTTCTGTGGAGACTTATCAGAACTGTGCCAGCTGATCATCATCTTATCAGGACAATGGACTATCTGTTAGTGCTTCATGGACCACCTTGTTGTCAAATACATATGTAACGTGTTCATAAATGTGCTGCTGGCTGAGTTTTTTATGTCTTAAATCGTGTCCTGTTAGGACAAGGTGTGAAGAGATCTTTTTTGTAATGCCACTACCCCTCTTCTCATGGCTTTGTCCCTTTTTCTATTTAAAAATGTATTCTGAAAATGATAAGAAGCCGTGCTCTCAAAGAGCAGCAGCTACGTGCACTCCGCCCATCTTTCGGATGACTGCACGGACACATTCTCTCTGTATCTCGGTACAATGATAATAAAGCTTATTCTGATTCTGGTTCTAGAGTAGTGGTCCCAACCCTGGTCCTTGAGGAACACCATCCTGCATGTTTTAGTTGTTTCCATGCTCCGACACACCTGATTTAGTGATTTAATTACTCTCTCAAGTTCTGCGGAAGCCTGCTAATCACTCATTCATTCAAACCAGGTGTGTCAAAGCAGAGAAACAAATAAAACATGCAGGATGGTGTTCCACAAGGACCACGGTTGGGAACCACTGCCTTAGAGAACATAAAAATAGCTATAATTCAGTCAACTTTACAGATATGGTGTTAAGATTTGGTGAGGTTGCAGCTGAGAGTCACACTCAACACCTACTCCTATTGCAAGATCTTTGTTTAAAACTTGCTTACTAATTAACTGTTTAAATAAATCTTGTAAGTCTGTTAGCAAAATACATCATGAACCACAGGATGGATTTTAATAAAACTTTCAGAAATTATCATTTAAGGTGCCTCTACAAGTGATTAGCTTTTGAAATCAATCAAAATGGCCACCACAGCTAACTGAGCTTAGCCAACACAAACAGGGCTTTAACACTGTCAGTTTTACAGATATTAAGCTAACATTTCATGTGGTAGGAGCTGAGGGTCATTCACAACACATACTCTGAGGATGGCATCTATAGCGCATGGGATAAAATGTAATTTTCAAGGTTTGACCAAAACAGCTACAACTTGATCATTTCTTAACAAAATCAATCAATCAATCAAGCAATTTATTCATTTCAACTTTTAAAAACACAAGAATACAGTTTACAAAAAAAACAATATAAAATCAAAAATACATGAAATGAAAGGAGGCAGAAGAAGAAAAAAATCTTGTTATATCTGCCCCTTCTTCAACAAAATTAATTCATACAATCAATTCAAACAGCAATCGCAAAAAATAAGATTATAAATGATTTCTCACACAATACCATATATAGTAATGTGCATATGATCTAATTTATGAATATTTGTTCAAATTTTTTGTTTTAATCATTTTCTTGAATATAGATATTGATTTTGCAATTTTAATATCAGGTTCCAAACCATTCCACAGTCTTATTCCTTGTACTAAAGTAGACCTACTCTTTAAACTGGTTCTGTGTTGTGGCATAACAAAAAGATCTGTTCCCTTGAGATTATAAGTACTAGTCCTTTTTACAAAAAGCATTTGGATATTTAAGGGTAAATTGAAATTCTGAGCTTTGTATAATACTAAAAGAATATTATAGTCAACCAAATCATAAAACTTCAACAACTTCAATTCGTAAAACAAAACATTTGATGGATGGCAGTAATGTTTTCTTGCTATAATTCTTATGGCTCTCTTCTGTAAAATAAAAATAGGTTTGGTTACAGTTTTGCATGCTGTACCCCAAACATCTATACAGTAAATTAAGAGCGGGAGTATAATTGTATTGTATAACAAATATAGTGCTTTATCATTTAGTAAATCTCTAACTCTATATAGCACTGCAATAGACCTAGATATTTTAGTTTTTACAAAATGTATGTGTTGTTTCCATGACAACTTCTCATCAATAATTACACCCAAAAACTTCACCTCACTTACCCTGCATACTTCAAAATCGTCAATCTTAAAAAGAGCATCAATCGTTAGCTTTTCTTACTAAATATCATATAATTGGTTTTATCTAGATTTAATGATAACATATTTAACTTAAACCAATATTGTATTTTTACAAACTCAGAATTTATCAACTCAAACATTTGTTCCAAGTTTTTACTTCAACAAAAAAAGTACTGTCATCAGCAAAAAGAATACATTTAAGGACACTAGATACCTTCATTAAATCATTTACATATAAAATAAATAACTTAGGTCCAAGAACAGAGCCCTGTGGTACTCCAGATGATACATTACTTAAATTGGATCTTACATCTTCAATTTGAACAAACTGTTTTCTGTCTTTTAAATAACTAGATATCCACTGTAATGCAGGTCCTCTAATACCATATTTTTTCAATTTATCAAGTAAAATGGTATGGTCAATGGTGTCAAAAGATGATCTGTCTGAAACTCGGGCGTGAAAAGCGACAGGCGATGTGCATTCTTTCAAGGAACACTAGCTCTTTAATCATTTCCAGTTGTCTGTCAATGTCAAAAACATGCTACACACCAAAAGTAATTACAGAAACAATTTTCACTTTTGCTGTTGTGCTACAATCGCCATCTTACAGTTTGCACAGTATTTTATTTGCTTCATGTCCTGCGTTGCCTGTACTCTAGCCCGGTGGCACTTAAGTTTAGTGTATCTATAGTAGTAAAACTACATCTTGCAGAGAGCACCTCTTGCTGACACCTGACTGACTGAATGGACAACTGCAAAGAAAATATGAATAGTATTCCCCTTAAATACAATACCTGCATGAGCGAAAATTACTTTTACAGAGTCTCCATAGTAATGAAGTGAAAAATATTCCAAACAATGCCACCAAAAGATGTAGTAAATAAACAATTTTACTTTTAAGAGACAAAAGAAAACTTGTTCTTGCTGTTACAAAATATACAGCAGAAGTGTGCAAATTTTGCACCCACCACAATGTAACAAACAAACTCGAATAGATGAATTAATTTGAAATACCATAATTTCCAGATTATAAGCCGCTACGTTTTTCACATATTTTGAACAACTTGGCTTACTGCCTGGCCAAAAAAAGTTGCCCCCTGGCCTGGATTCAACTAAGCAAATAGGTATGAGCCTCCTAATGGATAATTACTGCATGGGCGATTATCTTTCAGCTGGCAACAAGTTATTTAACCCAACTGGTGCAATGAGTTGCTTCTCATTTCTTAAACAACCATGTTGAAGGACACATCGTGTGGTCGTGGAAAAGATGTCAGTCTGTTTGAGAAGGGTCAAATCATTGACATGCATCAAGCAGAGAAAACATCTAAGGAGATTGCAGAAACTACTAAAATTGAGTTAAGAACTGTCCAATGCATTATTAAAAACTGGAAGGATAGTGGGGACCCATCGTCTTCGAGAAAGAAATGTGGCCGGAAAAAAATCCTGAATGATCGTGATCGTCGATCACTTAAACGTTTGGTGAAATCAAATCGAGGAAAAACAACAGTAACACTCAGGGCTATGTTTCATAGTGAAAGTAAGAGCATTTCCACACGCACACTATGAAGGGAACTAGAGGGATTGGGACTGAACAGCTGTGTATCCTTAAGAAAACCACTGATCAGTGAGGCTAACTGGAAAAAAAGGCTTCAGTTTGCTAGGGAGCATAAAGATTGGACTCTGGAGCAATGGAAGAAGGTCATGTGGTCTGATGAGTCCAGATTTGCTCTGTTCCAGAGTGATGGGTGCATCAGGGTAAGAAGAGAGGCCGGTGAAGGGATGCACCCATCATGCCTAGTGTACAAGCCTGTGGGGGCAGTGCTATGATCTGGGGTTGCTGCAGTTGGTCAGGTCTAGGTTCAGCAACTATGGGCTCAAAGAATGAGGTCAGCTGACTACCTGAATATACAGAATGACCAGGTTATTCCATCAATGGATTTTTTTCTTCCCTGATGGCAGGCATATTCCAAGATGACAATGCCAAGATTCATCAGGCTCGAACTGTGAAAGAGTGGTTCTGAGAGCACAAGACATCATTGTCACACATGGATTGGCCACCACAGAGTCCAGACCTTAATCCCATTGAGAATCTTCGGGATGTGTTGAAGAAGGCTTTGCGGCCAGTGGTCAGAATCTGCCATCATCGATGCAAGATCTTGGTGAAAAATTAATGCAGCACTGGATGGAAATAGATCTTGTGACATTGCAGAAGCTTATCGAAACAATGCCACAGTGATTTTAAAGGTGATCCATGAAATATTAGTATGTGAGCTTTCTTTCTGGTGGCGACTTTTTTTTCTTGAGCCAGGCAGTGTATAATGCTGTGGACAATTTAAAGAGTTTTTTTTTTAACGGTCTAATGAGCTTCATGCCACCAAAACATTTAGCCTCGTCATACCTGGGCGCTAGCATAGCTGCCCCATACATGTTGGGTGGGTGGGGGGCTCTCGTGACTCAAAGAGACTACCTGTATAAATAAAAGTTGAATGAATGAATGTTACCAGTACGTATTCAATCAAAAGTTTAAAAAATATTTTTCTGTGTAAATCTCTCACGTTACAACATGGACACATGCGGCTTATTCACAAGTGTGGCCTATATACTGTATATCTACAAACGCATACATTTTTTATTTAGTGGGTGTGGCTTATAATCAGGTGCACTCAATAGTCTGGAAATTACAGTATATCAACACCTGAAACTGAAACATTAAACAAGGGATCATTAACTCGTAGTAAGACATTTAAATGGATGAATAAGGGAAATCTGAACGTGTTTTGATTTTATTTAAAGATTACAAAAAGGTCTGGATTGGATTTAAGTCGACCTTTCTCGAAAACACAGCCCACTAAATACAAAGCACCTTCTGGAACTGAAGGTTTCCTACCTGCTCTGCACCTCCTGGTAGGGAGTTCAGCCACTTGGTGCCATCGCTGTTCCTCAAAGTCATAAATCTCAACACTCCGGATAGCTTTAGGAGCCTGACCTCCAACCACTACCATCACCTGAACACCAGAGAAGCAACACATGAGATCTAGCTGTACACGCTTGATTCCTCTGATGGAGACACACGCAGCAGGATTGTGTCTGTACCTTCGGACAGCAAGCGGGAGTTCTCATTCGGGTGCGAGCCGTCTTCATCAGAGATCTCTGGTCAGCTGGTAGAAGGTGGTACTTCATGGCCTCGATCAGGTAGTCTTTACATGCACTGCTGTTCTTGATCAGGAACTCCTCTTCCACACGCTGACACACACAAAAAGTTCAGACAGCAGGATTTACAAAATGCTTCGTTAGGATTCGACATCTCAAAAGATGGTGTTTCCTGAGCCCATGCTAACTTTTTAACCATCTGACATTTGAAAACTGTTGGTGTCTGTGAACACATGGATGTAAAATCAGACATTATTCTGTGTTACATAAAATGTTAGCACAGTATATATAAAACTGACAGCGGGCGATAAATAGCATTTCAAAACTAATCTAGTTAGAGAAAATGTGTGTTTTGTGTCAACAATTTTAACCAGCTCAGCAATTAATAAAAGGCAAAGAAATTGGTTTAATGAGCAAGTTGGGCAGGCCGTACCTGCACCAGGTATTCTCTGGAGAGGAGCGGTAGGCGGACATGCTCCATCAGGTGAGCCAAGTGTTCCTGGCGGACATCTTTGTCGTGGTTCACCCAAGCTACCACTGCTTCAAAAACCTGAGCAGAAACCCTCACATATTAACGCCGTACAATTACTTGACTGCCGTGCCACCACCAAAAGGTGAAAGGTCGTACCTTCTCTTCTGTAGGGATGGTGAGCTTATCGCTGGCGATCAGGCTGGACACTTGCTCCATGCCCAAATTGAGAAACTCTTCAGTTCCAACCACCTCAGTGAAATATTGCTCTGTCAGCAAAAAACAAACCACTTCTTTATGGCTGCAAACAAACACTGGAGTTTATTTTTAGGACAGCGTCTCTCCTAGCTTTAATCAATTAAACCTGGCCTCATTCTGCTTCCTTCATTGTTCCACATCCTCCTGGACACTGACACACACACTAATCATTTTAACGAAGCAATAAGGACAACCGTGGAATTTTGAGCGCACAAACCTGCATAGCTATTGGCCTGTGCAAGGAGTTGGGAGCAGGCATGTAGGTCGGCGAAGGCTCGTATTCCCAGACAGTTGGACGGATGCAGCTGAGAGCTCAGGAACTCACAACAAGCCTTTTTTACCTCGTTGAGCTGAAGCAGTCCTGCTGCTGGCAGGAGAGCCTGAGGGACACAAAAACAAGGTGTGCACACAATTCAGTTTCAGTTCAGTGTGTTTATACAGCACCAAGTCACAACAGAAGTCATCTCAGGGCACTGAACAGTAACATTCATAAAAATAATAATTTAACATTATTTATCTTAGGAGCAGATAATGAGTTTAACTTCATCACAGACTCTCATCTTGAGCAAGCACGAAAGCAACAGTGGAAAGAAAAAACTCCCTCATGAGAAAGAAACCTTTAGCAGAACCAGGCTCAGGACAAGCGGCCATCTGCTTCGACCGGCTGGGTTTTAGAGGAACAGATACACAATGGTAGGTCGAGAATCACATGTTAAGATAGAAATGTAGTATAGGGCTGGGCCATATCATATCGTTCCCGGTAATACCGGTAAAAAAAAAGCTTGCCCGGGCAAAAAAGTTATATCATGATATGCTAATTTCATGACGTAATACATCAGGGCGCCCCGCCCCCTTAACAACAGAGTGCTTCAAACGACCAAACCGAACTGCGCACCTCCCTCCACCTGTCTGTACTGGTGTAACGCTAATTAGTTACGTGCAATACCGTATTCTCCGGTGTATTATACGCAGTATTTTTGCTCATTTGAATGTCCAGCGTATTAAACACCGAAGAGTATTATTTATGGATTTTTTCCCATATTTTTAGACCCATTTTTCGCTCTGATTCTTCGTTTTTCATTTTTGGCAAAAATGGTGCAGTACCAGTTTCGGCCGCTATACGGGCGCTGTAGGCAGCAGCCAGCAGAGGACTCAGAGAGTGAAGAGGAAGAGGGGCCACTTCCAGAAGTTTCTACTTGCATGTGTCCGAAAAAAGCCTCCTTTGGTCGGACTGATGACTCTGTCGCTGCCCGCTCCCTGCTGTGGATGTAGCTGTTTTTGTTTGCAAGATACCACTCATAAACCACACCGCGGATTTTTAAATCCAGCTGATTTCACATTTGGTTCAGCTCAGGAGCCCGTCTGCTATAGTGAGGTAAGAAATATATTTTTAAGCGTTTATTTAGCTAAATTTAAAGAAACAAAGCGTCCGGTTTGACCCGCCTGGCGCCTGCATAAAAATCAGCGAACTTTTTTTTTAAATCCAGCTGATTTGAACATTTCGTTAAACTCAGGAGTACGTCTACTATTAAGTCAGCTAAGAAATATATTTTTTAAGCGTTTATTTAGCTAAATTTAAAGAAAGAAAGCGTCCGGTTTGACCCGCCTGGCGCCTGCCTAAAATTCGGCGAACTTTTTTTTAAAAATCCAGCTGATTTGAACATTTCGTTAAGCTCAGAAGCACGTCTGCTATGAAGTCAGCTAAGAAATATATTTTTTCTCGCAAAGAAATAATTGTTTTACCGTGTTTCCTTGTGAAGATCTTCGTACTCGCTTGCTTCTGTCGCCGCCATCTTGATTAGGGCAAATGAGGCGCTGACGCGTCGCGTGGTGATGACGCGTATTAAACACTGAGGCGTATTGTGTACGTTTTTTTCTTGTTTATTGTTAATAATTGGACAAAGCGTATTAAACACTGGAGCGTATTTTCCTCCGGTGAATACGGTACTAGCTAGCTAAAATGCTAAAAACAAACAACGCGCGTCTCAGCTTCTCTCCATCCAGCTCTAAACTGCAGGTACAGACAGCTCAACTGTCTCCCCCCACCTCGCTCTGAGCAGCCAGTGCTGCGTCTCCCTCGCTCTAAACTGTCGTTACAAACACGCGCGTCTCAACTGTCTCTTGAGTTCCACAGTTGGTCCACGGACCAAGAGGCAGGTGATCAGAGACAGATCAGTCAGAGAAATGAATAATTCCTGCATGAATAGATGAAGCTGAAACACCAACAAGCTTCAGGGTCAGCTGATCACCTTGTTACAAGTTCTGGAAGTTCTAGCTCATTTAAAGGCAACATATATTTTGTTGTAGGTTTCATTTATGCTCAACAGATCTTAAGCTTCATTTTATTTAGATGTTTTGGAAAACTACACCTGCACTTTAGTTTTTGTGGTGGTTTTTGTTGATATATATTTTGTGCAGACTTTTTCAATCTAAATAACAGAAGGATATTTTGTTTTATATACTTGTATACGGAATATTTACTAAATAAAGTAATTTCAGTAAAATTAACCCTTGTTTTTTTTTATATAATACTGCAAAGCAACATGTTAAGTTAATTTTGTCAAATAAATAAATATGATTTCTGTTTTTTTTTTTGTTATATCACGAAATTTATCGTTATCGTGATAATGCTCTGAAATATCACAATATAATTTTTGAGCCATATCGCCCACCCCTAATGTAGTAGTCCCTCGCTACTTTGCAGTTTGTTTTTCGTGGACTCGCTCTATCGCAATTTGTTTAATTACTGTACATGTACATGTACATAATACTTTCAAAAATAAAAAAGTGTCACTATTTTGTAGTTGTCTTTCATTTAGCCTTCACTGTTTTTCCAGTTTAAAGAACTACGTTACCCAGCAGACATCAGTTCACTTCCCAGAAGTCAACACTGCTTCCAACCGCTGTTTGCTCCAAACGGAGGGATAGTTTTGCAACCAAAGTCAGAAGTTCTGTGAGGATAAGCTCACAGGACTGGCAGGAAAGTATCACATAATTCTGATGCTGAACTCTTCCTTCCAGCTGTGCCTTCTCTGTTGAGCAGCTAGGCTGCAGCTCATCTGGATTCAGTGCGACCCGGATCCTGGGACCTGCAGGCGACAGACAGCTGTGGGGTTCAGCCTGGTTTTGGTCACACAGTGCTAGTCTAGACCAGGCCTGAGGTGGAGGATTAAATCCTGGGCAGCCTTGCTCCTGGAGCAGCTGCACACGCATATCAAGCTGGATGGAGCTTCATCATGCTGCAGCGGGACTTTTTTTTCCATCTACCGGGTCGGACGGAACCGAACCGCTCCAGTTCTGCAGAGCTAGGTAACACATGTTAAAATGACGTAGGTTTAAGAGTTTAGAACATTCCAAGAGTGTGGGAAGGGTTTCTAAGGCCTTGATAAAAAGTTTACTGTACTTGAACTTCAACTACTGTATCCCTACTTCACAGTTTTTCACTTATCGCCGGCAGGGTACGGGTCCCCCACGATAAACAAGGGACTACTGAAGAAGTATCAAATGAAAACTATTCACTTTTAACAATTCATTTGAGGAAATTAGGTCAATTTGTCCTCCAGTAGCCTAAGTCTATAGTAGCATGGCAAGCCAACCCTAAGTATAGGAGTTATGAAAAAGGAAAGTCTTTAAACTGGACAATGTGTCAGCCTCACAGACAGAAACTTGAAGTTGGTTCCACAAGAGAGGAGCCTGATAACTGGAAGATCTTCATCCCATTCGGCTTTTGGAAACTCTAAGAGCCACTAGTAAACCTGCAGTCTGAGAGTGAAGTGCTCTGTTAGGAAAATATGGAACAATAAGATCAGTAATATAATATGGAGCTAGGTTGTTGAGAGCTTTGTAGGTCAGAAGTAAGATTTTGGATTCAATTCTGGATTTGACAGGGAGCCAGTGGAGAGAAGGTAAAACTGGAGAGATATGATCTCTCCCACTAACTCCAGTTAAGACTCTGGCAGCAGCATTTTGGATCAACTGAAGACTTTTTAAATTATTATTTGGACCAGAGCCATAGAGAGAGAGAGTTCCGACACTTCCATAGACTCCCATTGGAGTCCCATTCCACAATGGAATGTGGAAGTCACGTGGGTCATGGAGGGGGTGATTCATAAGATATCTATGGGGCGATTTGTTCCACTAAACTGTTCCAAACAGCAGCGCTGCTAGCATCAAACGTAGTTCATTGTTGATGTTCCAGACGTGTTTTCTCCGGTAAGTTGATGAAAATACAATTTTCTTTTGCCCTTGTGAAGCGTTTAAAACGTCTAAAAATGCTTAAGAAAAAATGCATAGTGTAGTGCTCACGCCACTAGGTGGAGCTGCAGGATAAGAAATGAAGAGGAGAATGGTAGAAGGAATGTCAGTTTGTTACTGCTCAATAATTACTGAAAAACGCTGGACAAAGTAAGAAAAGTCGGTTTTTTGTGTCATGTTGCGCCAGTAGCTGCTCAAACTGACTGACAGCGACGAGCTGTTTGGAACAATTGAGAGCTACATGAACCACGTGACCGCCTGTCGGCGAGTTCAAAGAGTGTCGCAACTCTCTCTCTCTCTATGGCTCTGATTTGGACACCCAGATAAGCCATTGCAATAGTCCAGTCTAGATGTGACAAATGCATGAACCAGTTTTTCTGCATAATTTTTAGACAAGATGTTTTTTAATTTTAGTGATATTACACAGATGGAAGAGGGCAGTTCTAGTAACGTTTTTAATGTGGGTGATAAAAGTTCTGATCAAAAATAACACCAAGATTTTCAACATTAAAACACAGGTGGACGACTCGTCTCAACTTTTAAAGGTAATCAGATCCTTCCATCATCAGGTCTTGCATGTAAGCAGGTGGACGTTACCTGAACATTATCCTCTGTGACTTGTATCTCTGCTGTGTAGATGTAGTCCACCAGCAGGCCCAGCGTCCAGCCGCCCACCTCCTTTATTCTCACTCGTTTGGCCCTGCTCTCTGCCATCTCCCCTGTTTGTACAACTACATGTTAGGATTCCATCTACACAGGAACACACACGTTGCTTACAAACAGACATTTGTAAGACGTGAGCCAGTGGAGGATGATTCCTTACCAGTAAACATAGCATGAAAGTAAGGGCTTCCAGCAGCCAACACCACCCGGTGAGCAGCGATCTCTACATCTTCTGCAACTATAGTCACGTCGCACAGCAGGCTCTGGCTGCATGGAGAACATGGAGACAGACAACTGGTTATGGAGGGTTTAAGATGGAAAACAACGTGAACTGAAGGTTTAGATCACCTGCGCAGCTCATTCATGACTTTAAACGCCTTCCTCATGTGTCGAGGGTTCAGAGTGACAGGACTTTGTTTCTCCGCTCCATCCTCCTTGTCCAGAGAGTGTGGACAAAGTCGGGTGCACCTGAGAGGGAGCGTGCAAAGGTGTAAGAACGGAACAAATGCAGACAAGACACGCGCAGGTGGACCTGTAATAAATCTTGCTCAGCGTCGTCCTCTGGGTGTGTTATTGTACCCACACTGAAGTGTTAACCTAAATATAAGTTAACGCAGAGTTTATTTTGGATTTCTTCAGTTTTCTTCACAGTCTGAGCCCTTGATTGGTTTGTGAAATCACTGGAAGTATAAATAAAAATTCATGACTATGACATGTGAAATTAACGTATAGTTAATAAATGTTAAAATCCTCATTTGAAATGTTTTCAAACAGAAACGTATTGTAATAAAGGGATGTAAAATCTGAATGTTGTTGCTTGAAACAACAGGAATGAGGCTCCTCTAAGGTCCTGTGTCAGATATTCACTGGATTTGTGTTTATTCCTTATAATGATTTTCAGATACTGTTCATTTGCAGCAGATAGTTTTCAGCGCTGACACTTTTGTCCTTTACCAATTTACCGTATTTTTTGACCATAAGGCACACTTAAAATCCTTAAATTTTCACGAAAATCAACAGTGAGCCTTATAATCCGGTGCACCTTATGTATTCATTCTAGTCGTGCTTATTGACCTCGAATCGATTTTATGTGGTACAACTGAACAATGTTGACAGTTATTGTGAACGAGTTGAATAAATATTGACTTATCTGTTTCGTTTCACTTAATGCGCCATATAATCCCAAAAATATGGTACAGTACTTTCCTTTATAATGTTTGAGTACAAAATATATGTCTTCTAAAAAACACTTGCAATAAAAGTAGAGTAAAACTGTATTTTCTATATTTATATGTTAGTATAAAGCAAATTGTATTATTATATTATGTATATTATTATCACTGTACATTTCTGAAACAAAGTGTTCTTCTACACAGATTATGATTTATTTGCTGGACGTTTTTTCTGTGTCACTAATTACAGGACACACCTTAGTTTAACGTGTTCGACTTGTTTTTAATCCTTCCGAGATATAACTTTATTTTTATCGAGGCCATTTCCATTACTTTTGTCAACTTCCAGTAATTTCAGTGAACTCTGCACCAGCTGGAAAGAAATGAGCCAAAGTGACTTTCTGCAGTGTGCAAACCTCTTTTTGCCATAAGATTTCCTGCAGTGAGTTTAGATCACTGCTGCCCATTTGAACATCAGTGAGCATGTTTTCATATACAAGATAGTCTTATAGCTCATTTTATTGTCACTGTTACTTTACACATAAGATGCTGCAATATAGGCACAGGTCTTTGTATCAACAGTCACTATAGCATTTAAGTATAGGACACACAGGGGTTATGCAATATTAGAAAAACTTGTGATATGTTATTGTTTAATGCTGCGATGATCATTTAAATCACAATAACCCCACATTTTCCTCATTGCATATTTTCTCTGCGGCCATGACTTTTATCTAAATGCATGTATGGTACTTAAACTATAATAGCCTATGATTTATGTAAGTCCTTTGCTAAATTATACTGTGATATTTTAAATATATTGTGCAACTCTTGGATACATGTAAAATAAAAAATACACCCAAAACCATTACGGTAAGTAAACAACCAGTGCTAATTCACTCAATAACAACTGAATCCAAAACTTTAGTGTAAAGTTTCACTGAACAAATATCAATCCATAAGACCCTGATGCATGCTCAATAATCCAGTTAGAAAAATCTAAAAAAACTAAGTCTGGTCCTCTGGACATTCATCCACATCATTAAACAGAAGTGGGGGCCTCCGGGTTCAACTGTTCCCCTCTTACAACGCTGTTATTGCTAGTATCACTCAGCCCTCTGTGAATAGCAAACAACCATCAGGGTGCTAACGATCCATCGTTAGACTGATGGTCCTCCTTGATCATGTGAGCATCTGGTTTCTGCTGTCATCAGCCAAATGGTTGATCCACTGTGGGAGGGTGCTATTTATAAGACTGGGCTGAATACAGCAGCTCAGACTGAGGAAGTCTTTCGGACAAAAGATGAAACGTTTCTACAATTTTTTGTTGTTGTTTTTTTTGCTTTGCTTTGTTTTTTGAATGTCCAGAGGACCAGACTTAGCTTTTTTAGATCAATCCATAAGTTTTCTCTGAAGAGACAAGTGGAGGATTATTTTTGTTTTGTTCTCAATTGTAAAACATTTACATTTTAAGATCATCACATGTAATATATATATATATATATATATATATATATATTGATCGTTTTAGATATTAAATCTATGCAAATTGAGTAGTGTCGTGATGATAAAATTAAATGAAGTAAAAAGTAAACCATAATGTTGTGGGGGAACTTGATGCATCTGATTTTGATTTTATTATTGATTTTTGTCGTTTTATCATTGATTTTTACTTGATTTTATCACTTGTTTTTATTTGATCATTGATTTTAGTTGCACTTTGAGATTTTTGTTAATGAAAAGTGCGTTACATTAAATTCATTATTATTATTATTAATTCCTACAATCGTCTCTGTTTTCTGTCACACACGCACAGATCTGTGTGGATCCTCTTTGTGCCACACACACACACAGCCGGAGCCTGCAGCACCCTCCCCGGGTCTCTGTCCCCGGTCCCGGATCAGCCTCCCCGGCTGGCCGGTGTGTGTTCATGCGGCATCATTCATCAAGCAGATCCTGGGAAGTGTCAACACACACACACACACACATTCCCAGCACTTACAGCGGAGTGTCCATGATTCTGGTGTTTTTCAGAGGCTGAAAACTTGGCCCAGCAGCATGCACCATTCCATCTCCACACGGTCCTCTTCGACGGCGTGAATCACGGCGACAGACCGGGAACAGACCGACTGACCGCGGAGACTGTCTCCACACACACGTTTCGGTTCAGCCCAGCTGGTCGAGCCCCAGCAGACTGCTTCTTCTCAAGACACGCTCCAAGAGGATCCTCCACTGTGTCAAACGAGATGTATTTTTCCTCCCTCTCTGTCTACTTTGGTGTAAATGACACCAAGCTACCTGTTATTTTCTGATTAAAACAAGGACGTGTCGGCAAAGAAGGTCCTGCACGCAGTCAAGGCGTCCCGGAAGAAAGCGCTGGCGCCCTCTGCCGGTGGAAGACTGAAAGAGCACACATTTTCAATAACCCTCCCTGTTAAAGAGGATTTGATTTGATGTTTATTCATTCATTTTAAAAGAACAATACAAGACAGTTTCATCAGATACAAGAATACAAGTAGGATAAAATGAAGGGAGCAGAAAGAAGATGAAATCTTATTATATCTGCCCCTTATTTCACAGTTTGTTCAACCAATGATAACCTTCAAACTACATCACAAAATGAATAATTCTACTTAATTTTTCTAACTGTAATATACAAACTACATCACAAAATGAATAATTCTACTTAATTTTTCTAACTGTAATACACAAACTACATCACAAAATGAATAATTCTACTTAATTTTTCTAACTGTAATACACAAACTACATCACAAAATGAATAATTCTACTTAATTTTACTAACTGTAATACACAAACTACATCACAAAATGAATAATTCTACTTAATTTATCTAACTGTAATACACAAACTACATCACAAAATGAATAATTCTACTTAATTTTTCTAACTGTAATACACAAACTACATCATTCTAACTGTAATACACAAACTACATCAGAAAATGAATAATTCTACTTAATTTTTCTAACTGTAATACACAAACTACATCACAAAATGAATAATTCTACTTAATTTTTCTAACTGTAATACACAAACTACATCATTCTAACTGTAATACACAAACTACATCAGAAAATGAATAATTCTACTTAATTTTTCTAACTGTAATACACAAACTACATCACAAAATGAATAATTCTATTTACACAAACACACTAAGTTACATCATATATAGTTTTTGAGCAAGTCCTTTTTGACCTTTTTCTTAAATGTATACATTGATTTTGCATTTTTAACATCACTCTCCAGAACATTCCACAATCGAACTCCCTGAATTGAGGTAGACCGTCCCTTTAAGCTGGTTCTGAATTGTGGTTTGATGAATATCTCTGTCCCGTTGAGATTGTAATAACTTTGTCTTTTTGTAAAATGTCTTTGGATTTAGCCTGGCCCTCGCCTTCCTGCACAGCTCCGCTCAATTCTCATTTCCCTTCACTGCCCTAGTACGAAGCGAAGTGAAGGACAAGGGTCTCTGGTTTTAACCAGGCTAAAGAGGATCTAAACCAAAATTTAACTTTTTTTAGCTGATAAACTCCCTAGAATGTGTTTAAAAGGTTTCATAGCACTATATGTCTGTGTTAATTTTCATGTAATTGTTTGTGTTTGTTTAAATCGGCAATATTTGGTCTAAAAATGTGTTTACGGTAGCCCTATGGGTTGAACAGAGGTTATTGCACCTTCATTTTCTTGTTGGTCTAGGATTCGCACAGTGACGTGTTTTCGCAAGCTTTCGTCACGAACGTGGTTCAAGCAGAGCCAATCCCCTGCAGAGATGAGACGGTCCTCGATGCAGTTCATACCTTACATGGGAGTGGTACATTTCACTCCTGAAAAGCTCTGCAACAAAGCATATTATAGTTTTCGGAATGGCACTAGTTATTTGTGTATTTTAACTTATTTATTTTAAGAATATTTTCCACTTCATCGAAACTATCTGGTTGTATTTGTTTTAATAGTGTGCGACAGAGGAGTGATGTGTGAATGCCAAGTTGGGTCAGTGTATAACAGTTGGGTTGGGACCCGGGAGACCTGAGTTTGAGCCCCGGACACGGAGAACTTTGGGTATTATTTTTTTTTTTTTAAGCCTTTGGTTTTGGATAGATCGGGTGGAATATATAAAAACATCTACATGTTTATTCTTTGTTGTTGCTTGGTTTATGTTGTTGGCTAGAGGTTTAGTTTGCTTTAGGTTGTTGCTGGAGGAGGCGTGAACATAAGCACAAACCCCAACCTCCTCCCCTCCTTGTCTCTCGACACGCCCATTTTGAGGGAGATTTTGAATCAGGCCTGGGGGAGGAGTTACCGTTTCACTCTGTGTTGAGAGCGTCTTTAAATCTTTTTTTTTAATATCCTTTATTTAGTTATCCAAAATGTTGCTGCCAGAATTTTAATGAGAGTTGGAAGAAGAGATCATATCTCTCCAGTTTTAGCTTCTCTCCACTAGCTCCCTGTCAAGTCCAGAATTTAATTCAAAATCTATATAGTTTTTGAGCAAGTCCTTTTCTTTTTTTTCTCAAAAATCTTTTTATTGTTTTGTTTTGTTGTTTTTTTTTCAAAAAAAAACATACAGACAAATAACTCACAAATGCACAAAACATTAGACCAAACCTAACGAAAACACAAAAAACAACTAAAAAAACATTCAAGGTAACAAATATTATTCGATTACCGTGAGACAAAACTACAACAAAAATGCATTCAATTTGTTATCCCAGAGATAGATGGCAAGATTTTGTCGATGAGATTTAATCATTGTCCCCATGTTAAACGTAAAGTGAAGCCCTTGTTCTCCTTAGGGCTAGACATCCAGTCCTTAGTGATTCAGTTTCATACACTTTTCAATCAATACATTTGAACTTAATATAAAGTTAACACACTCAATGCTACTATCCCAAAGAAAGCATAGACTAGCTTAATTTTACCATCCGTCATTCCTCATAAGTGTTCGTATTTTCCAAAAAAATCAAAAATTTATCCCATATTTTTTTAAACACATCATATTTACCCTTAATCATAAATGTAAGTTTCTCCAAGGCAAGAGAGCTTGATAATGTAGACATCCAAGTATTTATTTGAGGCCTAACTACAGATTTCCAGGCTCTGGCTATACTATATTTGGCCTGGACCAGACAATACATTATCGATTTTTGATCACTCTTATTTAATTGGATTTGAGTAGAGAAGATTCCTAGGATACACAACCTTGGACACGGATCAATTTTAGTACCGATAATGAGTGAAATTTTGTCCAAAACCTCCTTCCAGAATTTCTGAATCTCTGGACATTCCCAAAGACAATGAGTCAAAGTGCCTTTATCCCCACATTTGGCACATGTGTCAGGATTGTTGGGATTAAATTTATTTAGTAGTGTTGGAGAAATATATGTTCTCATCAGCCATTTGTATTGGATTAATTTAAATTGAGTATTAATAGATTGCGTCTGTGCTTTCAAACAGGCCCTCTGCCATTCCTCTACTGATATATTACATTTCAAGTCCTCACACCATGCAATTCTTTTGTCTTCTGAGGAGGTCTGAGAGCTGTCCTTGATACTGTTATAAAAGCAAGATATTAGACCTTTCCTTAACTGACTGTTTGTTGCTAACTCTTCTATAGAAGTAAGAGTAGGTAATGCTATCGATTTTTGAGTACTTAAGATAAAATTTCTAACTTGCAAGAACTTAAAAAAATGGTTATTTGAAATGTTGAATTTCTGTTTCAAATCTTCAAAGCCGACCATTATCCCTTTATCAAATAAATCAGCGATTTTGCATAAACCCTTTGAATACCATGTTTTAAAACCCATATCTTTCCTACCTGGTTCAAATGACATATTGCCCCAGATCGGAGAAAACTGGGATAATATTGGTGTTTCATTTTTAAATTTATGTACATCGTACCATACTCGGATAGTGTTTTTAACAAAAGGGTTTGAAGTGTTTTTTATTAAATCTTTGCTTTTCCTTGAGTATAGATATGAATTTAGGGATAAGGTAGAGGTGTTTATATTTTCTATTTTTACCCACGGCAGGATAGTTGGTGAAAACCAACATGATGCACTAGAGAGTTGGGAAGCCCAGTAATACCATCTGAGGTTTGGTACCCTCAGTCCTCCTCTATCATATGGAAGGTATAGTAATGATAAACGTACTCTAGCTCGTCTGTTATTCCAAATGAATTTATTGAAGATTTTTTGGATTTTATTAAAAAATCCGTCGGGAGGATTAAGGGGAATAGCCTGAAAAAGATATAAAAATTTAGGAAGCACGTTCATTTTAAGAATGTTTATACGGCCAATCATAGATATAGGCAGGGTAGACCATCTGTCAATTGATTCTCTTATTGAGTTAGTCACCGGCGTATAATTTGCACCAACCAGATCATCCATTTTTGGAGTAATTTTAATGCCTAAGTAAGTAAGGCTGTCTTTTGCCACCTGAAATGTGGTTAGAATTGGTGGAGTTTCTCTTTCAGCTTGATTTAAAAAAAGGATGGCAGATT
>JBBPBX010061007.1:0-21257 GCA_038048925.1 Garcialebias charrua
ACTTAGCACCATCAAAAGCAGTGATCCGGTCCGGGGTCCAAACCACTGTGTCAGTCGCCTTCCTCGAGCGCAGGGCCTCGTAGAGAGGCTGCAGGAGATGGGCTGCATTGGGAATGAACCTGTTGTAAAAGTTCACCATGCCCAAAAACTCCTGCAACTTTTTAACCACCAGAGGACGTGGAAACTCTGCCACCGCCTGCACCTTGGCAGGCAATGGAACTGCACCCTGCGCGGAAATTCGATGACCTAAAAAATCGATCACCGGTAAACCAAACTGGCACTTAACCGGATTAATGATCAAGCCATGTGCATCCAAGCGCTGAAAAATTTCTTTCAGGTGCAACAGGTGCTCCTCGGTTGACGAGCTGGCCACCAAAATGTCGTCCAGATAGACAAACACAAAATCGAGGCCACGTAACACGGAGTCCATCAGCCTTTGAAAAGTCTGTGCTGCCCCCTTTAGTCCAAACGGCATGCGGAGGAACTCAAAAAGCCCAAAGGGGGTGATTACTGCAGTTTTAGGTACATCGCTGGACTGCACTGGGACTTGATGGTAGCCGCGCACCAGATCCACCTTAGAAAAAATGGAAGCACCCGACAACCGAACAGAAAAGTCCTGAATGTGCGGAATGGGGTAGCGATCAGGCGTCGTCACGTTATTTAAACGGCGAAAATCGCCACATGGGCGCCACGACCCGTCTGCTTTTGGTACCATGTGAAGGGGGGAGGCCCACGGGCTGTTAGAGCGTCTAACAATACCCAACCTCTCCATGGTACCAAACTCCTCTTTAGCGATGGCCAGTTTAACAGCGTCGAGGCGGCGTGCACGTGCGAAAACGGGCGGTCCCGTGGTAGGGATGAAATGCTCGACCCCGTGTTTAGTTTCTGAAGAGGAAAAAGCAGGTGTAGTTAAAGAGGGGAATTCTGCCAACAAACCTTGAAAAACATCTCCTGAAACTAAAACATTAGCATGAGTTAGCGGCCCAGCCCCCCCAGATACACATGGGAAAGTTGCAAAAGTTACAGCGTCAATAAGTCTGCGGTTAGCAACATCTACTAACAGTCCATGAGCACATAAAAAATCTGCACCGATAATAGGAACAGTCACTGAGGCAACAACAAAGTCCCACTCGAACTCACGACCATGGAAAGAAACTGTTGCCCGTCTAGTGCCAAAAGTTCCAATGGGAGAACCGTTAGCAGCAGTTAGCAGTGGGCCACTCGGCCTCGGCTTGCTAATTCAGGTCCAACAGGGTGGACCAAACTCTTTTGTGAACCAGAGTCAACCAGAAAACGACGTCCTGACAGGGAGTCTGTGACAAAGAGCAGCTCACCTCGCTCGCCAGCGCCCACAGCTGCTACTGAGCGCCGGCTTCCTCGTTTCCCGACACCCATGCACATGGTGGGATGCAGCGCTTAGCTTTGTTTGCGAACCTCCGGTGGTAGAAACAAAGGGAGCTCCCCCGCCGAGTTCGCGCGCCAACAGCTGAAACCGCCGCTGGCTCCTCCATCTCCGTCTGCTCCGGCTCCACCGATGTACTCTGCACCGTGAACCGTCTGGTAGCCAGCAGGACCCGGTCCGCCTCCTCCGCCAAACCCCGGTAATCACCGGTAGATAAACAAGGGGAGTTGGCCAAAGTAGCCCTCACTTGCGACGGAAGCTGGCGCAGGAAAATGTGAGGGAAAAGGAAACCCCCGTCGTCTGAACCAAGTAGCGACAGCATTTTGTCCATCATGTTCACAGCCGTGCCGTCACCCAAACCCGGCAGCGATAGCAGTTTATCAGCCCTCTCAGTTGAAGTCAAAGTGTACCTTCGAAGCAGAAACTCTTTGAGGGCGCCATATTTGTCCACGTGCGGCGGTGCGCGCAGCAGCGGCATGGCTTTGCGGGTTGACTGCATATCCAGAGCCGACACGACCAAGAAGTACCTGGTTTCATCTGCGTTCACGCCTCGGAGGCGAAAGAGCCCAAGAAGTACCTGGTTTCATCTGCGTTCACGCCTCGGAGGCGAAAGAGTGCCTCGATGTGCTGGAACCACGAGACCGGGTCGCTCTGCCAGAACTCCGGGAGCTTAACACTCGCTGCGGGAGCAGAGTCTGCTTGGTTCGGCTGCAACAGCTGGGCCGACGTCGCGGCGGCAGGGTCCGACGAAGAAACAACATCCTCTTCTGATCTTGACATATTTCACGCGGGGTCACCACTGAGGCGTGTGAAGAAGGAGAAACAAACTGATCTGCAAGCAGTTGCCTTTAATCCTTCGAGCGTCAAAACCAGAAACAGAATGAATGAATGAACACACGAACACTTCTTCTTCTTCACCTGGTAAAACCTGGGGAGCCCCTCGCTGGCTCCTCCTACTGGGTGAGAGAAATAAGGCCACATACCTCCCCAACACACCACAACCCGCCATTTTCCAGCCAATAAAAACAAAGTTTGTAACCAGCCAATAAAAACCGAGCTTGAATTTGAATCAGCCAATAAAAACAGAGCTTGAATTTGAATTTTAACAGACCACAAGGGGGCAGAGCCATATATGGCTCTGAGGGGGAGGGATCAGAATGCTTTGCTTGTTGAAATTTTTTCTAAGTGCTGATGTTCTACAGAAACTGCAGACTGAACCTTTAAGTTGTTGTTTAATGTCCAATAATGAGAAGTTCTACTGCACATAAATAAAACCTACATGTAGTGATTGTTCTTAATTGGCAACTTACCAGTTTAGTGTTAATTATTAACATGTACAAAACATAAAAACATGCATGTTCCTGTTCATCCTCCAGTAGTAGACTGATAAAGTTCAGAATAAAAGCTATAATTATAAATTCAAAACAATTTAAACTGAATACAATATGAGAACTGTGGGTGATTTTATATATTTTAATGAAATGATTAATCAAAACACTCTTCAACAAGAAACGATGCATCCGAGCGCAGTTTCTGATTTTAAACAAATGAACAGATTTCTCATCATGTGGGACCATCCGACTGGAGCAGCCAACCCCTCCGGATCTGAGACTGGACCCGGGTCTACGAACTATTCACTCATCTGTACCTTAAAAAAATGAAAAGATTAGTAAACATTGTCATTTTTTGCATCACAAAGTTTAAAATAAGACTCCAAGTTTGCTACTCAAAGTATAAAAAATAAATACAGTTGCACCTAACAGCTATCGTACCGGTAAGTGTGGCTGTCAACTTCAGTGTGGGGTTCTGGTCACGAGTGACGGAAGAATGGAGCGTGAGCTTGACAGACGGATTGGTGCAGCATTTGCAGTATTAAGAACCTGTTAATGACCAGATCATTTTTATTATGTCTTGAAACATTAAAGCCTGAAATGGACTGAAAGAGGGTGGACATTTTTTAAACAACTAACACATTGTGTACCTAAAATGTCATTTCCTCCAGGATGACTGGCAGCTAGTTTGCAGAGCTGCAGCAGACTCAGGACCAGCTTCAGTAACACCCTATCAGTAGGATTAGCTGCAGAGGACAAAAAGAAAAAAAGTTTTTATATACAACAGGTTTTTATTCATGCAAAGTTTGTTTTTGTGGAATCACACCGTGACATTTTCTGAGCAGCTCTCGGATCTGCTCTTTGTTGTGAGTTTTGCTTGTTGCATTACCTGTCTCAGTTTGAGACAGTTTATCTGTCATTAACGTGTGTGTATCAGCCTGATGTCACAGGGTAAATAAAGGTTCAAAATAAATCATTAACAAGCAGCTTCCTAACAACAAAGAGTCTAGGATAAACACGGGTGGGACACCTTGTTCCCGTGAGTGTTACGAAGTGGAGGTTAGCATTAGCATAGCGTTGCTAAGCTAACGTCAGTAACAGAAGAGCAAGAAACTGAAAAAACTGTTCAAACACACACAGTTTCGCAAAATTATTCACATAGAATCTTTGTTTACCTGACTAGAAGTGATCGGAGCGTATTCTTGATGTTGTGGAGGGCAAATCCTTCCGGTTGATATTACACAGCCAGTAACCTACGCTGCCACTAGTGGTCAGGAAAGGAAGTATTACCAACCAAAATGGCGGAAAACCCGGAAATACCTCTTATGTGACGTCACATGGGAACTATGTATTTGCTGCGGAGGTCGGACCGGAGCGGGGCGGAGCCGGAACGCATGTAGTGTAAATTTGGGGTAAAGTCTCCAAGTTGTCAGAGAAGGCATCATAAAAAAAAAATATTAGCAGGTTACTTTCTGTCCTTGTAGGCTGCAGTCCTTTAACAAGTGAAATGACAAATACAAACACATCTTCTGGTATGTGTTGTTTCTGTTTGTGACTTATATAAATAATGTGTGTGTGCAACAATCGAATGTAATAATTGAATTAAAAATGAAGCCATTTCAGTAAAGCACCGTTTATTATCTTACCCAAAAAATCTGGTAGAAACATCTTGATAACGTGCAAACTTCAGCTGTATTTAATCAGTATCTTTAAACATCATATCAAAATGAGAAAATCTTCTGTTGTAATCATCTTGACGTGCAAAAAAAGCAGCATAATTTTCTTCCGTGTATGAACCATTCTTCACTGCACGACTGTTTGCGTGTTTTTGCCTCAATTAAATCTGATTGTGTTTGTGAGACATTTAAAGATGTTTTGAACTTCTGGCAGGTCTCTCTGATGGTATGGAGACTGGACAGGGGCCGTCAGCGTCATCTGCCGGAGAGTCTGGATCGAGAACGGCAGCAAGGGGCACAGCATACCTCAAAAGAAAAAAACATGAAGCTTTCAAATGTAGCCCAAATAAAGGAATTAAAGAAAAATACAGATAAGCGTTAGTGGTTTTTAATGTTTACTACTACACCTGCAATAGGTCAACAATGGCTCCACACTCAAAATGTCCTTGTGAAGACCAGCCAGCAGTGATGGTGGGCTCATTCCGGTCATCAGGATGTCGTGGGTCAAAACGCAGGCTGTTCAGCGTTCTCCTGGAAAACTTCTCGACGCCGATGTCATGCCTTAAATGACACCAACATGAAAAATGTGGTTGATATCAAACACATATTAGCAAATCTGTTTGTAGAAGTGTTTTTTAAAAAATGTCCAAAAACTATTCCAGATCTTACAATTGTAGAAAACATTTAAAACCGTACATATGTGATTGCATTTATTTCTTATCTAGTGCCACTAGAAAACAACAATAATTAACACAATACAATAAACTACAATTGTAAAATGTTGAATAGTTTTTTGACTGGAATAAGACAAAATAAGTGATATTGTATTATTCCAGTTGTTGGTGAAGTTTGACTGAAAGTCACCTTTCTGGGTATTTGTGTTATAAGCGTAATATGAAATTTCTTCAGGAACACTGATTAAACTCATTTTAAAACTTGCAGCTCATCCAAGTAGCAGGTGCAGTTCGTTTTTGAGCTGGTCCCTTCCATGTACAAGGTAACTGGGTGCAGGTTGGTTTAGAATGTATTTCCAACACCCCACAACTGATATTTCTCCATCTCAAACAACAGTGCAGCTGCATGGTTGCAGCCACCTTGTCTGCAAAAACAATATACAACCATATTGTATGTGTCATTATGGAATTCACATGTAAAATATATTGTTTTTAATATATTTCAGATTTTCACACATTTAACTTTACGTCTAATAAAGTGTAAGCTGTATAAACAGCGTGTCAAAAGTGCAATAGTAAATACGTTATGAAGCATAATTAAATTTTCCTAGGAAAGCTAATAAATGTATCTCTTGGGATAGTTCTTATTTTTCACATCACAACATCACCAATTGTCTCAGGTTGTATTTAAGACATAGTTTACAGAAATCAAATAATAAATAAGGACGCTACGAACATTTGTGTGACTCAAACGTCATGTTTTTGTTTACATACTGTGCTAATACTGACGGCTCTTATGAAGACGTGGCGCTAGTTATAGCAGCTAACAGAAGATGTTAAACCTGTAACAATAACCAAATCAGTCTAAATATCAGAAGTATTGGTGTGAGAAATTTAAAACATTTATTTCTGACGCTTGGATATAAAGGTTGTTGACAACTACACAACAGTTAACTCACCCTGCTGGACATTCGCAAAAAGCCTGAAGGATTTCCCCATTTTCCATCAGCGCACACAATCACCTCCTCTCGTATCCGCGGCACAATGTTCAGGCATTTTGACCAGTGGTTGTCCACTATTTTAAGAAAACAAGCTTCTAAATTACAACTCGCTATCATTACGAAGCTCCTCGGCTCCTTCCTACTAGCCCCAACTTCCGTTTTCGATTTGCCGCGGCATTTTGCCGTCCAATCAGAACGCTCGTTTCAGGCGAGCTTTGCATGATGACGTCAACTGGTAAAAGGTCTATTATGGTAACCTTTGTGAGTTTTCAAAATAAAAGCTGTTAATGATGTCATACTTGCTGTTGTTACAAAATTATTTGTGGATGATTTATTTATATTATTATTTATTATATAATATGAGAACTGTTACCATCAGGGAAAATGTACAGATCGATCAAGACAAGAACAAACAGATTTTAAATATAGTTTTTATCTGTCCACCGTTACTGAACTTAACAAAATCTGTAATAAAAACTGAATAAGGGACAACTGGTGTAATATCAATCTGCTTGTGTTGCACATTTGGAGTGTTTTAAACCTGTTATTAAAGCTGCTATATGTAACTTTTCTAACAATATATTTTTAACATATTTCTTCACTCTGTCACTAGATTGATGTTAGAGAGGTAATCTCTGAAAAAACAAAAAAAAAATATTGTCCCCTTGCTTCTCCAGGTGGTAAATAAGCATTTCTAAAAAGAAAAAGTGACCCGCCATTTTCCAGCCAATAAAAACAAAGTTTGTAACCAGCCAATAAAAACAGAGCTTGGATTTGAATCAGCCAATAAAAACAGAGCTTGAATTAGAATTTCAACAGACCACGGGAGGGGGAGGGATCAGAATGCTTTGCCTGTTGAAATTTTTTCTAAGTGCTGCAGTTCTACAGAGACTGAACCTTTATCTTTAATACAGTTTATATTTTTATAATGTTTTACATTTTACTGTTTTTACTTTTATTCTGGGAAGCAAACCCAGATTTCACTGTATTCATGTGCAATGATAATAAAGGTCTCTTCTATTCTATTTTGCAGCAGGTTTTGAATTGTCTTCTGCTGAACTTGATCCACCACAAAGACTGTGTGGTTCACAGAGTTTCTGCACAAATCAAAATATGAAACTTTAAATTAAAATGTTCTCAGAGAACAATAAGTATAATTTTTATACACACTAACCAGAAACCTCCAGTGATTTTGGTCGACATGGACAAATAACACAAAGCTCTTGTAATTCTCAAAATTTACCAGTAAAAAGAAACACTTGATGTTAAAATGCTATAAATGTCATTTCTGAAATTAATGTACAATTTTAACTGTTATTTTTCCAAATGGTTATTGTCACTTAAAAATATTAAACATATAAATTATTTTAAATTAAACATTCCTGTTTTTACTTGAACTATGTTGCATTTCAATGAGACAAACTTTCTGCACAGTAATGATGTGATTTGTGGTAAAGTCGTACTTACCCTCACTGTTTCTACAACATCCTGAAGAACGAGCAACAAACACAGCAACTTAGGGAAAATTACATGGAAAATGTCCAACTTTGGAGGGCCTTTATTTTGAAATTCCACATGAGATCTTGGTGACATTTGGTGAGCAACATCTGGAGATGTTCTACAGTCAGCCTGAAGTGAGACTGGTCACTGGAAACTAAGAGTTTTGTTTTAATATTAATGGAAACTTCAGGGAAAACAATTTAACATTCTCACATAATGAACATACAAATAACCACAAAACAGAGACAAAAGTTAAATATTATGGATCCATATTCACAGGAGGACATTAAAAATCATTTCTGAACATAGACCAGCAAGAATGACTTCAATCATCTAGAGTCAAAACATGAAAAACACATTGAAGTTTTTTATTTATTTAACTTAGCAACACAAAAAGTTCTCTACTCTTTGGATATGGGGGCGACATTCAAACTTTTAGTGGAAACAGCTGAGCAGGAATGTTGGTCCCATTACAGCTTCCAGTGCTAACATGTGTTTTATGTACAGAGTTTGTACCAACAGGAGACACACATCAGCTTTTATTTTGAAAGAACCTCGCAAGCGTGACTACCTAATTCATGGTGTTAGCGCGTGCACAACCAAACCGCGTGAGCGCTGACTTTTAGAAGTGGAGGCTGCTGGACCGAAGTATAATATTGAACAATTTTACTAGAAATTACAACCATACCTGTTAGAGAACAAACATGTGGTTGGTGGAGGTCTGACGTGAAGCTCCTGCTCCTACACAGAAAAACACACACACAGTCACGAGACTAGATTATCCAAGCACGCGACAACGAGACGTAGCTGCTAACAGCTACACATGCTAACAGCTACACATGCTAACAGCTACACATGCTAACAGCTACACATGCTAACAGCTACACATGCTAACAGCTACAGATGTTAACAGCTACCGGTACACATGCTAACAGCTACACATGCTAACAGCTACAGATGTTAACAGCTACACATGCTAACAACTACACATGCTAACAGCTACACGTGCAGCTTCATTTGGTGCTCACAGATTTGGAAAGGTAATTTAGGATTTCAATAAAGCTGGTAAATCTGATCTGGTTCAGTCTAATGAGTCACTAAAGTAACCTGGTTCAATTTATGGATCTGGGTCTGTCTAATGAGTCACTAAAGTAACCCGGTTCACTTTATGAATCTGAGTCAGTCTAACGAGTCACTAAAGTAACCTGGTACAGTTTACTGCCTTACTGCATATGCCACTTTTTGCCTCTATAACAACATCAACTACTACCTCATACATATACTGTGTACATTAACTCATACGCTGCTTTGCCACTTTGCAAATGTCAATGCTAGAAACCTTTAGTTTATTTTAGTTATACTTTTTATACTCTTTTTTATACTAGTATGCAAAAACTCAGGACAGTATTATGTTCATTAAATGTTTAATGTTTTAGTTTTAGAGTTGGTGTAAATTTTCATACTCTTATACCACTATGCAAAAAACTCAGGACAGTGTTAGTTTTACTATTTTATGCTTATGTCTATTATTATATGTTTCAGTGTTTCAATGTTTAGATGTTTACTGTTGCACCGAGGGACTGAGAGAAACGCAATTTCGGTCCTGTGTATGTCCTGTACAGTACATATTGCAGATCTGACAATAAAGTTGACTTTGACTTTGACTTTATGGATCTGGGTCAGTCTAAAGAGTCACTAAAGTAACCCGGTTCACTTTATGGATCAGGGTCAATCTAATGAGTCACTAAAGTAACCCGGTTCACTTTATGGATCTGGGTCAGTCTAATGAGTCACTAAAGTAACCCGGTTCACTTTATGGATCTGAGTCAATCTAATGAGTCACTAAAGTAACCCGGTTCACTTTATGGATCTGGGTCAGTCTAATGAGTCACTAAAGTAACCCGGTTCACTTTATGGATCTGAGTCAATCTAATGAGTCACTAAAGTAACCCGGTTCACTTTATGGATCTGAGTCAGTCTAATGAGTCACTAAAGTAACCCGGTTCACTTTATGGATCTGAGTCAGTCTAATGAGTCACTAAAGTAACCCGGTTCACTTTATGGATCTGAGTCAGTCTAATGAGTCACTAAAGTAACCCGGTTCACTTTATGGATCTGAGTCAGTCTAATGAGTCACTAAAGTAACCCGGTTCACTTTATGGATCTGAGTCAGTCTAATGAGTCACTAAAGTAACTCGGTTCACTTTATGGATCTGAGTCAGTCTAATGAATCACTAAAGTAACTCGGTTCACTTTATGGATCTGAGTCAGTCTAATGAATCACTAAAGTAACTCGGTTCACTTTATGGATCTGAGTCAGTCTAATGAATCACTAAAGTAACTCGGTTCACTTTATGGATCTGAGTCAGTCTAATGAGTCACTAAAGTAACTCGGTTCACTTTATGGATCTGGGTCAGTCTAATGAATCACTAAAGTAACTCGGTTCACTTTATGGATCTGAGTCAGTCTAATGAATCACTAAAGTAACTCGGTTCACTTTATGGATCTGAGTCAGTCTAATGAATCACTAAAGTAACTCGGTTCACTTTATGGATCTGAGTCAGTCTAATGAATCACTAAAGTAACTCGGTTCACTTTATGGATCTGAGTCAGTCTAATGAATCACTAAAGTAACTCGGTTCACTTTATGGATCTGAGTCAGTCTAATGAATCACTAAAGTAACTCGGTTCACTTTATGGATCTGAGTCAATCTAATGAGTCACTAAAGTAACCCGGTTCACTTTATGGATCTGAGTCAATCTAACGAGTCACTACAGTAACCCGGTTCACTTTATGGATCTGAGTCAATCTAATGAGTCACTACAAAAACCCGGTTCACTTTATGGATCTGGGTCAGTCTAACGAGTCACTACAGTAACCCGGTTCACTTTATGGATCTGAGTCAATCTAACGAGTCACTACAGTAACCCAGTTCACTTTATGGATCTGAGTCAATCTAATGAGTCACTACAGTAACCCGGTTCACTTTATGGATCTGAGTCAATCTAATGAGTCACTACAGTAACCCGGTTCACTTTATGGATCTGGGTCAGTCTAACGAGTCACTACAGTAACCCGGTTCACTTTATGGATCTGAGTCAATCTAATGAGTCACTACAAAAACCCGGTTCACTTTATGGATCTGAGTCAATCTAACGAGTCACTACAGTAACCCGGTTCACTTTATGGATCTGAGTCAATCTAATGAGTCACTACAAAAACCCGGTTCACTTTATGGATCTGGGTCAGTCTAACGAGTCACTACAGTAACCCGGTTCACTTTATGGATCTGAGTCAATCTAACGAGTCACTACAGTAACCCAGTTCACTTTATGGATCTGAGTCAATCTAATGAGTCACTACAAAAACCCGGTTCACTTTATGGATCTGGGTCAGTCTAACGAGTCACTACAGTAACCCGGTTCACTTTATGGATCTGGGTCAGTCTAACGAGTCACTACAGTAACCCGGTTCACTTTATGGATCTGAGTCAATCTAATGAGTCACTACAAAAATCCGGTTCACTTTATGGATCTGAGTCAATCTAACGAGTCACTACAGTAACCCGGTTCACTTTATGGATCTGAGTCAATCTAATGAGTCACTACAAAAACCTGGTTCACTTTATGGATCTGGGTCAGTCTAACGAGTCACTACAGTAACCCGGTTCACTTTATGGATCTGAGTCAATCTAATGAGTCACTACAAAACCCGGTTCACTTTATGGATCTGGGTCAGTCTAACGAGTCACTACAGTAACCCGGTTCACTTTATGGATCTGAGTCAGTCTAATGAGTCACTAAAGTAACCCGGTTCACTTTATGGATCTGAGTCAATCTAATGAGTCACTAAAGTAACCCGGTTCACTTTATGGATCTGGGTCAGTCTAATGAGTCACTAAAGTAACCCGGTTCACTTTATGGATCTGAGTCAGTCTAATGAATCACTAAAGTAACTCGGTTCACTTTATGGATCTGAGTCAGTCTAATGAATCACTAAAGTAACTCGGTTCACTTTATGGATCTGAGTCAGTCTAATGAGTCACTAAAGTAACTCGGTTCACTTTATGGATCTGAGTCAGTCTAATGAATCACTAAAGTAACTCGGTTCACTTTATGGATCTGAGTCAGTCTAATGAGTCACTAAAGTAACTCGGTTCACTTTATGGATCTGAGTCAGTCTAATGAGTCACTAAAGTAACCCGGTTCACTTTATGGATCTGAGTCAATCTAATGAGTCACTAAAGTAACCCAGTTCACTTTATGGATCTGAGTCAATCTAATGAGTCACTACAAAAACCCGGTTCACTTTATGGATCTGGGCAGTGGTGGGCAACGCTAATCCAAAAATTAGTTCCGCTATTTCTAAAGCACTAATTAATTTATTTAGGTCCGCAATTTCAAAAGCACTAATGTCTTATGAAAATTAGGGGAAGCTAATTCTAATCCGCTAATTAAATTCAACAATTGGTAGCAGCAAGTTATGCAATATTTGCACTACACTGCCAACTAGCGGTGCATGAACTGTTATACAGTAAGTTGTTTGAGTTGTATACATTTAAGAAAAAGGTCGAAAAGGACTTGCTCAAAAACTATATATGATGTAGCTTAGTGTGTTTGTGTACAGTATTACAGTTAGATAAATTAGTAGATTTATTCATTTTGTGATGTAGTTTGAAGGTTATCATTGGTTGAACAAACTGTGAAATAAATAAGGGGCAGATATAATAAGATTTCATCTTCTTTCTGCTCCTTTCATTTTATCCTACTTGTATTCTTCTATCTGATGAAACTGTTTTGTATTGTTCTTTTAAAATGAATGAATAAACATCAAATCAAATCAACGGCCCAGTCAGAGTCCAGAACCTGAACCTGAAACCTTCAGAGAGCTGAGCAGAAACCTCAAAGAACTGAAGCAACAATGGAAAGAAGAGTGGGTCAGAACTCCTCCAGAACCAGGAGAGAGACTGATGAAGTCCTGCAGACTGATGAAGTCAGAGAACCACAGAGGATTCTGCTGCTGAAGGAGGTTCTGTTGGGTCAGAGGCACAAGCTGAGGTTAAATTTTAATGATTTTAGAACTTGTTAAAGATCATCCATCCAGCCATCCAGCTAACTGTCTATCCATCCATCCATTCAGCTAAAAGTCTATTCATCCTTGTATCTGATGAAACTGTTTTGTATTGTTCTTTTAAAATGAATGAATGAACATCAAATCAAATCAAAAATAAGTCTGTATCTCTGTGTTTATCATTGTCCTGGCATTGTCTCCTGTTGCCTCTGTCTCCTGAGTTCCTTGTGATTCCCTGAGTATGTAAGTTTGCTGCCGAGTCCTAATGGTGAACTACTTTTTAAATCCAGCAGATTTGACCATTTCGTGAAACTCTCAAGCTCAGAAAAACTTGTGCTATAACGTCAGCTATGAAATATATTTTTTCTCAGCAAAGAAATAATTGTTTTACCGTGTTTTGTTGTAAAATCCTGGCTTCTTTGGCCGTCGCGGACGCCATTTTGAAGAGTGCTAATGTGGCGAAATTCTATTTTTAAATCCAGACGCGTCGCGTAGGCCCTGAGAAACATCCATAAGTTCACCCTCCATGTTAAAAAGTCTTCGTCTGACTCTTCGAAAACAAGCAATAAGGCTGCAGAGTAACACACTGGCTGCTAACTGCTATAGAGAGAGCACACACCAAGAGACTGAGGGGGACGCTTTTTTGTGACGGACCACATCCGGTGCTGCTCGTAAATACGTTATTTCGTTTTTACTGATAGATAATTAGTTATTAGCGGTACTGCATTTTAAATAAAAATAGAATAAATCCGCTTATGAATTATAAAACTTAGTCAATCCGCTGTAAAGCTAACAGATTATTTAGCAACGCTACAAGCGGATTAGCGCAACAGCGCTACCTAGCGGTCGGAGGCCCACCACTGGATCTGGGACAGTCCAACGAGTCTCTACAGTAACCCGGTTCACTTTATGGATCTGGGTCAGTCTAACGAGTCACTACAGTAACCCGGTTCACTTTATGGATCTGAGTCAATCTAATGAGTCACTACAAAAACCCGGTTCACTTTATGGATCTGAGTCAATCTAACGAGTCACTACAGTAACCCGGTTCACTTTATGGATCTGAGTCAATCTAATGAGTCACTACAGTAACCCGGTTCACTTTATGGATCTGAGTCAATCTAATGAGTCACTACAGTAACCCGGTTCACTTTATGGATCTGGGTCAGTCTAACGAGTCACTACAGTAACCCGGTTCACTTTATGGATCTGAGTCAATCTAATGAGTCACTACAAAAACCCGGTTCACTTTATGGATCTGAGTCAATCTAACGAGTCACTACAGTAACCCGGTTCACTTTATGGATCTGAGTCAATCTAATGAGTCACTACAAAAACCCGGTTCACTTTATGGATCTGGGTCAGTCTAACGAGTCACTACAGTAACCCGGTTCACTTTATGGATCTGAGTCAATCTAACGAGTCACTACAGTAACCCAGTTCACTTTATGGATCTGAGTCAATCTAATGAGTCACTACAAAAACCCGGTTCACTTTATGGATCTGGGTCAGTCTAACGAGTCACTACAGTAACCCGGTTCACTTTATGGATCTGGGTCAGTCTAACGAGTCACTACAGTAACCCGGTTCACTTTATGGATCTGAGTCAATCTAATGAGTCACTACAAAAATCCGGTTCACTTTATGGATCTGAGTCAATCTAACGAGTCACTACAGTAACCCGGTTCACTTTATGGATCTGAGTCAATCTAATGAGTCACTACAAAAACCTGGTTCACTTTATGGATCTGGGTCAGTCTAACGAGTCACTACAGTAACCCGGTTCACTTTATGGATCTGAGTCAATCTAACGAGTCACTACAGTAACCCAGTTCACTTTATGGATCTGAGTCAATCTAATGAGTCACTACAAAAACCCGGTTCACTTTATGGATCTGGGTCAGTCTAACGAGTCACTACAGTAACCCGGTTCACTTTATGGATCTGGGTCAGTCTAACGAGTCACTACAGTAACCCGGTTCACTTTATGGATCTGAGTCAATCTAATGAGTCACTACAAAAATCCGGTTCACTTTATGGATCTGAGTCAATCTAACGAGTCACTACAGTAACCCGGTTCACTTTATGGATCTGAGTCAATCTAATGAGTCACTACAAAAACCTGGTTCACTTTATGGATCTGGGTCAGTCTAACAAGTCACTACAGTAACCCGGTTCACTTTATGGATCTGAGTCAATCTAATGAGTCACTACAAAAACCTGGTTCACTTTATGGATCAGGGTCAGTCTAATGAGTCACTAAAGTAACCCGGTTCACTTTATGGATCTGAGTCAGTCTAATGAGTCACTAAAGTAACCCGGTTCACTTTATGGATCTGAGTCAGTCTAATGAGTCACTAAAGTAACCCGGTTCACTTTATGGATCTGAGTCAGTCTAATGAGTCACTAAAGTAACCCGGTTCACTTTATGGATCTGAGTCAGTCTAATGAGTCACTAAAGTAACCCGGTTCACTTTATGGATCTGGGTCAGTCTAATGAGTCACTAAAGTAACCCGGTTCACTTTATGGATCTGGGTCAGTCTAATGAGTCACTAAAGTAACCCGGTTCACTTTATGGATCTGAGTCAGTCTAATGAGTCACTAAAGTAACCCGGTTCACTTTATGGATCTGAGTCAGTCTAATGAGTCACTAAAGTAACCCGGTTCACTTTATGGATCTGAGTCAGTCTAATGAGTCACTAAAGTAACCCGGTTCACTTTATGGATCTGGGTCAGTCTAATGAGTCACTAAAGTAACCCGGTTCACTTTATGGATCTGAGTCAGTCTAATGAGTCACTAAAGTAACCGGTTCACTTTATGGATCTGGGTCAGTCTAATGAGTCACTAAAGTAACCCGGTTCACTTTATGGATCTGAGTCAGTCTAATGAATCACTAAAGTAACTCGGTTCACTTTATGGATCTGAGTCAGTCTAATGAATCACTAAAGTAACTCGGTTCACTTTATGGATCTGAGTCAGTCTAATGAGTCACTAAAGTAACTCGGTTCACTTTATGGATCTGGGTCAGTCTAATGAATCACTAAAGTAACTCGGTTCACTTTATGGATCTGAGTCAGTCTAATGAATCACTAAAGTAACTCGGTTCACTTTATGGATCTGAGTCAGTCTAATGAATCACTAAAGTAACTCGGTTCACTTTATGGATCTGAGTCAGTCTAATGAATCACTAAAGTAACTCGGTTCACTTTATGGATCTGAGTCAGTCTAATGAATCACTAAAGTAACTCGGTTCACTTTATGGATCTGAGTCAGTCTAATGAATCACTAAAGTAACTCGGTTCACTTTATGGATCTGAGTCAGTCTAATGAATCACTAAAGTAACTCGGTTCACTTTATGGATCTGAGTCAGTCTAATGAATCACTAAAGTAACTCGGTTCACTTTATGGATCTGAGTCAGTCTAATGATCACTAAAGTAACTCGGTTCACTTTATGGATCTGAGTCAGTCTAATGAATCACTAAAGTAACTCGGTTCACTTTATGGATCTGAGTCAGTCTAATGAATCACTAAAGTAACTCGGTTCACTTTATGGATCTGAGTCAGTCTAATGAATCACTAAAGTAACTCGGTTCACTTGAGTCGTTCACTCTTTGTTAGTTTCGGATCAGCACAGAGAGTAAGAAGTAACTCCTTTATCTTCCAGAAAACTGCTACTAACTTGTAACAAAGTCACTGGAGAGAAAGAATAAAGACACAAACCTAAAAGATGCAGTTGATGGTTGGGACTGAAAACAGCATCTAACATGTGTCTTGCTCCGTTTGTTCCTGAGCTGCAGCTCTACTTCCAAAATCCTCAGACTTTTCTTCTTCCTCTGCTTCCAGCTGTTTGAGCCGCTGTCTCCACATCTGTTCACTTCCGGTCAGCAACATTTACAGATGTTACAGCTCAATTTAACGTTCACTTCAACTCATTTGAGCAGCAGTCGAGAGAAAAGGCCTTCAGCTCGTAGCTACGGAGCAGAACAACAAACACTGACGTCACAACTGAGCAACTTCTGGTGCAACGTCACTTCCGTTAGCTGCTGCTCTTCAAAATAAGAGCTCAAACTGATCTGTTCTTCAGCTCTACATCATTCAGTTTCTGTGTTCCCATGGCAACTTGTAAATATTTCACTGAATTTAGACCCATCTGATGTAGTTTAAGAAGGATTAGTATTTAATCAAAGAAGTGTGATTTAAACTCTTCAAATCACTGAAACTCAGAGTTCAATCAAACTGATTTTTAATAGAAAGTTTCTCAGTGAAATCTTCTGAAAGACACTTTCTTTAGACATAATCTAGAATAATAAAGTTCAGTCTTTGCATTTCAACAGTGGTATTTTTTCTTAAATATTGGGTTTATCTTCTCAGGTGTCGGACACTGTTAAGATATATTCATAAAAATATACAAATCAATAAAATGAACATTCATATTTCTACTTTAAAACATTTTATTTTCAAATATAGTGTTTCAAAGCACAGCTGTGAGGAGTTGATCCAGATCTATAGATCAATAGATATCAGTTGTGCATTAGAAGAAACAGCTGCTGTGCAGATGTGTGTGGGGCAGATCACATCTGTGTTCAGCAGCATCCAGTTTGCCTCATGCAACAGGTCAGAGAGAGTCCTGTCCAGCACCTCAAAGGTGAGACAGGTCTGCCCCATGTACTGGAACCAGTCCTAGAACTGGACCAGGTTACAGGCTCTGTGTTCAGGACACTGATCATGTTCATCAGGAACATCTGGAAAACAAGACGAGGACACAAACTAGATGATGTAATGAAAGATGAGCAGCTTGTGGTGCATCTTCAAGCAGAGCAGAAAGAAAAGTGTTGAATCTTCATGAACACACGTCTGGGATCAACCTCTTTATCAGAGTCCTGGAAACATCTGGATCCTTGTTCAGGATCTGAACAGCTGCTGTCTCCTTGGTCTTCAGGCTCAGACATTTGTCCACTTGGACAAAAACAGCCTTCAGCAATAAACTCCAGGACGGAGTGATGAGAGGAGCCGCCGAGCAAAGTTTGACCAGCTTTAATGTGTCAGCTTTAGTCAGTGTGACTGTGGACAGAAACTTGTTCAAGTTCTTTTTTCTTTTTGTCATTCCAGACACATTTAAATCACAGAGACATCAAATCACATTTCTTCATCAAATAAACAACAATCAGGTAGAAAAACTGTCATCAAGTCCTAAAGTTCAGCCATTCTCTTAGAAAAAACATCAACTAGTTGTGTAACATCATTACATGTTGTATAAATATAGAATACAGGCTGATCCATGAATCAAATGAGATCAACTTTATTAATAAAGCAGATTTAAACAACAAGAGTTGACCAATGTGCTGAACAACAAACTCCAAAATAACATCCATAAAACAACAAAGTGAAGGTGTTCAAACACAACATTTAAGAACAAGTCCAAATCTATTCTTAAAGGAGTCAATGAAAAAAGACTTGAGCTGCTAAAATCATTGGAAGCCAAAGGAAATGAACTTTTCAGTTTGAAACGTCTCAATCCAGAGGCTGAACATGATGGAGAGTAGAAGACTGTTGAGGCTCTTGTTGAATTCTTTCACTTTGAATTCTTCAACTTCACCTGGATCAAACTGGAACACATTTCTAACTATTTCACTCCTTTGATTCTGTCAAACAGATGTGAGCAAGAGGAAACAGCTGTTAAAGGAACACTGGCCTCAACCACCACATGCTGCTGAAATCACTTGTGGACAATATTTTCCACTGATGATCCACAGAAAACTATTCAATATAAGTTTTATTTGTTCATAACTTTATTATTAATAAGCCTGAGTTACTGGATCCAAACAAACAGCAGAACACACCCTGTCAAAATAAGAGTTCCCAGATCCTGTTCCAGCAACAAATTAAGCAGAGTTAAATCAGACCAAGATGGCCGCCACAGCTAATAGAGTTTAGGCCACAGGAAAATAAGTGTCCCTCAGTGAAATGTTTAGATATTTAACTAACAATTGGTGTGGTAGTAGCTGACAGTAATCCAGAATAAATGTTCAAGTATGAACAGATCAGGTGTAACATCACTTCATCACATGAGGTCATATTTTGGTGAATTCCTTGAAGTTTTCTTGCTCTTTACTTCTGATAGAAACAGATTAGACGTCAGTGTCTTTGGACTGTGTCCAACTTTGGACCAAGTCTCAGGATTTCGTCTCTTTACTTTCCTTCACATTGAACCATTTGTACTTTTCAGCTGGACACACAGAAACAAGAATGAGAGCGTGTGCAGCTGGAAATCCCTCTCCAGCTGCTCCAGCTGTGAATGGACAAACAATAGTTTGTGTGTGTTCATGTTGGAGACGTGTTGCTGGAAGGACGGCCCTGTGCTCCATTTTCAGCTGTTTGCTTCATGTTGGATGAAGAGCAACATGTCTCTCCTTCAAGCTGCTTCAATACATTTAGTCAAACTTCCATCCTGGACTCCTGACTCATTATTTCTGAGGAATTTTATAACAACATCATGAGACGTCACGCTCAGAGTATGTTTTGTAAATAACTCTCAGCTACTACCACCTCAGAGTTAGACTCAACATCTGTAACACTGACTGAGTTAGAGACATTTATGTGTCGTCTGTTGTTATTTAACTGTGGCGGCCATCTTGAATTAGACTGATTTCAAATTCAAATCAGTTCTAAATGTTCCCACAATGATTACTTTCTGGAAGTTTCCTCAAACTCTGTCCAGTGGTTTTTGAGACATTTGACTGCAACAACTATTGCTAAAGCTTTAAGCAAATATTTTGTGCACTGAGTGACACTTGGAGACTATGTTTTATAAAAGAATCTTGGCTCTATCTCTGTCAAATGTTAGCAAAATATCTGTGAAACTGACTGAATTATAGACATTTCTGTGTTTTTAACATGAGTTTTCTGTTCAACCATCAAGAACTGGATCGGCTCCAAAACTTAAATCAGTTGTAGACGTACATCCACTGATTATCTCTGGAAAGTTTCATTAAAATATCTTCACTGGTTCATGAGATATTTTGCTAACAGACAGAGTTGAGTTTAAGAATTTAATGGCATAATTTTTAAACCAAGGTCTCAGACAATCTATTAGTGCTCAGACTGTGTGTTGGGGATTCCTCTCAGCTACTACCACCCCAAACGTCACATCAACATCTGTAAAACTGAATTATAGACATGTTTTATGTTTTTAAGTTCAGTTAACTGTGGCAGCCATTGTAACTTCAGCTGACTCCAAAAACTAATCAGTTGTAGACGAACATCCAATGATGACTTTCTGCAAGTTTCACTACAACTCATCCAGTGGTTCATGAGATATTTTGCTAACAGACAGCCATTGTGACAACAAGTGTAAAGTTTCCAGTGAGTCTCTGCAGCTTCTTCTCTCCTGACTTCTCTGATCAATAATGTTGAAGTGATGGATCCTGCAGAGTGATCACATGACAGCAGCAAGAATGTGACTGAAGAGACAGGAAGTAAAGCAGGAAGACTGAAGCAGCATGAAAATGAAGACGTGGACGGAGAAATGAGCTCCATGAAGCGTTTGGACTCTCCATTTGGACAGAGCAGCTGCAGCTGAAGCTCTGATTCACAACAACACAACAGCTCTGCTTTAGAGACAACAAGACACGTCCTAATGTCCACTTGTTGTCCACACTGTCCAACTGTCCAATCAAACAGCTGAAAGACTGAAAGGTTTTTATTCTGATATTTTACTGACACACATTGTTCATACATGACCCGACCACAACCTGTGGGTCAGAACACTCTGGACCTTTAACACGGGGCTCTGTTTATTATTTATTAGCTCTTAATAACATTTATTTATTAATGTTGTTGTTTTGAAACTCAGCTGTTTGTTGTTTGTTTCTATTCCTCCTGTTTTTATTTATTTATTGGAGGTTTTACACAGACAGAGACTTTGTAAATCTGTTTGATGTTTCCATACAATGACAATAAAGTTTGTGAAGAATGATCCAACATAAAGTTGACTAAAGTGATGTCATGCAGTTCACGAGTTCACCACCAGAGGGAGACAAACCCTCACAATCAACCTCACTGACACCTTTACATCAGGAGATTTAAAGGCTTTTCTCAGTCTGGCAGCAACATGCTCATATTTTTAATCATGTGATGAAACGAGGGCTGCTGGGAAACAGAGTTCTAATAAATAAACAGGAACTTGTGAACATAATGGAAGTAAAATCTATTTTAAGTGACTCAAAGTTCACTGAGTTGTTTGTTTCTGCACCATGTGAGCTGTGGAACCAATAATTGTGAAAATGATGTTTACATCTGTTAAAAACTGTGTTTAAAGCATTGACAACTGAAATTACTGCATTTTAATATTCTTATGTTTCACCTGAACATTGTGTCGTTGTTCAGGAGGAAACTTTCTGAAATAGTGACACTTTGAAAAAAAACAAATAATTAGACTTTATAAATGTGCTTTTTATATAATTATTTAATAGAGAAATTTGACAATTAAAAGTAAAAGCTGATTTAATACATTATTAATTTTGAAGTTTTTCTAAATCATCAACCAAAGAGAAGCACATTTCAGCTGAAATCAGCCGATGTTGAAAAAGCTTAAGAAA
>JBBPBX010061008.1:9667-21257 GCA_038048925.1 Garcialebias charrua
CAGTGTCCTTTTTTGCTCAACGATTGAATAAGAATGTTTTGAGAGGTGGATCTTATAGAAATTCTCCAAAAAAGATAAGATAAACTTGGTTTCTTTCTGTGTTGTATCTGTTACTGTACATATTTAGACTTGTGCAGCTTCACAAGGTCTTATATTCTTCAACAGAAGTCATCTCAGGGCACTGAACAGGAACATTCATATATAAAAATAATAATTTTACATTATTTATCTGAAGAGCAGACTGCTTTGAGTTTAACTCCATCGCAGAACTCTCATCTTGTGCAAGCACGAAGGCGACAGTGGAAAGGAAACAACTCCCTCATGAGGAAGAAACCTTTAGCAAAACCAGGCTCAGGACAAGCGGCCATCTGCTTCGACCGGCTGGGTTTGAGAGGAACAGATACACAATGGCAGGTCAAGAATCACATGTTAAGATAGAAATAGTTTCAATAAAACCTTTAAAATTTTTAGCAAATCATTTAAGGAAATTAGGTCAGTTTGTCCTCTAGTAGTCTAAGCCTATAGCAGCATAACAACTCAACCCCCTCCATAAGATTTGTCAAGGAAAGTCTTAAAGCTCCACTGACATGATCTTTTAACTTTTCAAAAAATGGCACAACATATATAAATATTAAGATAGACCTCTGACCGTTTTTGCTAAAATAATGTTCAATGAATGAAATTTCCTCTCAAAATATTTTAAATTTAGCGCCGTTTTTTTAGACCATAAATCCGGATTTTCCGGTCACGTGTCAGCAGAACCGATCTGACGTCACGTCCGATACTGAACTCTGCTCAAACCGTACATTGAATGGACAAAAATATAAACGCATCCGTCGAATTTAGCCAATTAAAACTACATTTTAGCGATTTGGCTTCAGTTTGGGGAAAAAAAAGTTATTTTGAGTGATGCACAACGAACGGAAAGGTTTATATTCTCCGTGTTGCTTCTGTAAGAGTTATCACGATAGCTCTGCTGCCATCTGGTGCTCAATGTGAAACCTCCCTTGAAAAAAAAAAGCAAAACGGAGAATATAAACCTTTCCGTTCGTTGTGCATCACTCAAAATAACTTTTTTTTCCCCAAACTGAAGCCAAATCGCTAAAATGTAGTTTTAATTGGCTAAATTCGACGGATGCGTTTATATTTTTGTCCATTCAATGTACGGTTTGAGCAGAGTTCAGTATCGGACGTGACGTCAGATCGGTTCTGCTGACACGTGACCGGAAAATCCGGATTTACGGTCTAAAAAAACGGCGCTAAATTTAAAATATTTTGAGAGGAAATTTCATTCATTGAACATTATTTTAGCAAAAACGGTCAGAGGTCTATCTTAATATTTATATATGTTGTGCCATTTTTTGAAAAGTTAAAAGATCATGTCAGTGGAGCTTTAAGCCCACTCTTAAAACTGGACAATGTGTCAGCATCACAGACAGAAACTGGAAGTTGGTTCCACAAGAGAGGAGCCTGAAAACTGCAAGATCTTCCTCCCATTCGGCTTTTGGAAAATCTAGGGGCCACAAGTAAGCCTACAGTTTGAGAGCAAAGTGCTCTGTTAGGAAAATATGGAACAATAAGATCTCAAATTTAAGATAGAGCGAAGTTGTTGAGAGCTTTGCAGGTTAGAATTAAGATTTTGATTAATTGGTGATGAAAGCACACAAGCTCTGGATCATTTTACAAACCTTTGCCATTATAAATGTTTGCACCATGTCATCACTCAAACCTCCTCCTATAACCACATCACTCCTGTCCTGCAGCAGCTCCACTGGCTCCCGGTTAAATCACGCATCATCTTCAAAATTCTACTCCTCATGTTCAAAGCTATCCACAACCTTGCCCCTCCTTATCTATCTGACCTCCTACAAATCTCCATCCCATCACGCTCTCTCAGATCCTCCTCTTCGCTACATCTCCATGTACCCTCTGCCCGCCTCTCCACCATGGGGAGCAGGGCCTTCACCTGCTCTGCCCCTCACCTCTGGAACGCTCTACCGCCAGACCTTCGAAACACCACCTCCCTTTCTCTGTTCAAGACTGCTCTGAAAACACATCTCTTTAGACTAGCTTATCATTAACTTTACTAAATGTATTTTTATTATTTTGCATTTTATAATCTTTATGTATTTTATATTTCAATTTGTCACTGATAATGTTTGCACTGTATTGGTTTGTTAAGTGTCTTTGGGTGTCCTGAAAGGCGCTTTTAAATAAAATGATGATTATTATTATTATCAAGCATGTGGGAACTTTTTGAGTCTGCCCAATTAAAGATGTCCACCAGAGATATTCAGCATTAGCCAACACAAAAAGGGGCTATGTCAGTTTAACTGCTATTTAGATCATATTTGATGTTGTAGTAGCTGAGAGTCATTGACAACACATATTTTGTGTTACAAGATTACACATTTAGTCACATAATATAAATGCACCTCTGTTGTAGCAATAGCAAAGAAAACATTTAAGAAAATTACAGTACAGAGAACCAAATAGGAACATTTGTTAAAACAGCATCCTAAACAGGTAATCTGGCTTGTGCTCAGCAAAACTGAAACAGATACCCTGTTGGGATTCAGTCGTGCTGCAGAATGTGTAAAACCTTTATTGGTCACACAACTTCGCATTCTCAATTTTCTTTTAAAAATGATTTACCCTTGTTGGCTCCAAAATCATTGCATTATCCATTTTCAGCATGTGTAACAGTTATGAGTCCAAAAGCTCATGTAAGGAATAACAAAAGGATGGCTGGTAGTATTTATCTGCACACTCACATACAAAATATCTGATTCACTTTGAGCCTATATGCAACACAACCTGTTCTAAGGTTTTGTCTCTTTATAGTAGTTATGTGGGGTGGCTGTGGCTGAGTGGTTAGAGCAGTCTCCTCTAATGCAAGAGCTGGGGGTTCGATTCCACCGGCAATCGCATGCAGAAGTGTCCCTAGACAAGACATTGAACCCCGCATTGCCTCCGATGTTTGTCCCATCAGTGTATGGATGTGATAAAGCACTGATTATTCTTTGTAGAGTTTTACTAGAGTGCTGGATGAATGGGTAAATGAGGGCACAGATTGTAGTGTAAAGCACTTTGAGTATCTTAATAGGATAGAAAGGTGCTACTGTATATAAGTTCAGTCCAGTTACCATTTATGCATGAGTTATGTGCATGCTTGCGGTTAAAACATTTTTCGGAAGATTGTTAGGGTCTATAATAAAAAGTGTGTGGTTCAAGTTGGGCTGGATATGTTACCAAATCCCCCAAAATGAACTTTTAATGTGACAAATCTAGGGCAGCACAGTGGTGCAAGTGCTGTTGCCTCTCAGCGAGAAGATTGCCAGTTCAAATCCCAGCTGGTGACCTTTCTGGGTGGAATTTTCATGTTCTCTCTCTGTATATATGCTACATATATACAGAGAGAATTGCATATAGAGAATAGAATAGAATATAGAGAATATATATCATATTCATTTAAGCTTATATTACCAACTGTGAAATGCTTATTCATACAAATTCATCCTGCTTGTACCGTTATACTCTACCATGTTGCTGTTTTGTGGGCGGCCGTGGTGTAGTGGTAATGGCAGTCGTCCCCCGATCGGAAGGTTGGAGGTTCGAATCCCGGTTCCCCACACCATGTGTCGTTGTGTCCCTGGGCAAGACACTTAACCCCGAGTTGCTCCCGGTAGGACTGGAAGGCGCCTTGCATGGCAGTCGCCGCTACCGGTGTATGAATGTGTGTATGAATGGGTGGATGGTTGGTATTGTAAAGCGCTTTGGGGCTCCTCACAGGGGGCTGGAAAGCGCTATATAAATAAGCTCCATTTACCATTTACCATTTTTCTTTGGACGTTCTAAATATTATATTTCTTTTTCACTTTTTTGACATTTTATTTGGTACCCTTATTGCATGCTTTAGTATTTTTTTTCAATGAGTGAAATTGGTTCTTCTCATCCTGAACATTTCTTTGCACTGTTGACATTGTGTTAACCTGCCTATGACAAATAAACAACGTAACCATAACCTCCATGCATGCATGGTTCCCTTATCAGTCAGGTTCACTGTGGTGCAACATATGACTATGGGAATTGCGCCTCCGCGCGGTTTACCTGAAGTAATACAATCACGCCTTTTAAGGCAAGTGGGCGTCAGCGTGACCAGGGGCCCGGCCCCCCTGGTATAAGAGGCGCTGACTATCCACGTACGTCCTCTTTTGCCCTTCACCTCGCTTCACACCTGAACTTCACAGGACTCCGTGTGACTGGATCGCTCGACTGGAGGTGAGCTCGCTCCTTGCCCAGAGTGTCACGGACTTCCCTGCAAGCACTTTGTTTAGCGGGATGCTATCCTAGTGGAGTCGACTTCAACATTTTTATCGAACGTTTTCCTGCTGTTTGTTACCCAGTTTAGCGGACGTTATCTGCGCCACACGCTACCTGCTAAGCTAACGGAGTTAGCGGGTTAGCCACCACAAACAGCGCAACGAGAGGATTCAACGTTTTCTGTCTGTTTCGTCACCCAGTTTAGCGAGGCGCTATCTGCGTAACACGCTACCTGCTAGGAATGTGCGATATGGCCTAAAATTCATATCACGATATATATTGTGAAGGGTGGCGATAACGATATATATCGCGATATGTTTTTGGTATAAAACTTGCAATAGGAATGAAAAAAAAGAAGCATAGGGTGTTCTTTTGACAACATTTATTTTGAAAACTGTTGTATCACAAAATAATCTCAATCAAGAAGAGTCAAACACTATTTCTAGAGGTTTCTATAAAAAAAAGAAATCAAGTACAATATAGGCTTGTTTCTTGTAGTTCAAATTGTATGAAATATTCAGCTATAAAAAAAATGTTGATAATTAACCATTGTCAGCTAACTCAAAAAATAAAGAGATACAGAGCAGCTTTTTAAATATAAAATAGTGCATACTGAACGGCGAACGCTTAAACTTGAACTCAAACTTGAACTCAAACCCAAAATTAGTTAGAAATATTAGTTCTAAAGTTTTTAAAAACAAACAAAAAACAATAATAATCAAGTATAGGCTTCTTTCTTCTAGTGCAAAACAGTGCAAATGTATCAGTTATTTGTTTTAAATAAAGTATAAACATTTTTTTTAGCCAATGCAAAAAATAAACACCAACAGAGCAGCATTTTACATAAAAAATAGTTCACACTGAACACAAACTTGAACTCAAACTCAAAATTTAGCTGTCATCTGTTAGAAATAATAGTATAAGTTTTTAATTGCACACAAAAAAAATCAAGTATTAGGCTTCTTGCTTACAGTGTAAAACTGTACAAAATGTATGAAATGTTTGCCATTTGTTTAAATAAGCTATGCTGAACCATTGTCAGCTAACTAAAAAAAAAACACCAACAGAGCAGCATTTTACATAAAAAATAGTGCACACTGAACACAAACTTGAACTCAAAATTTAGCTGTCATTTGTTGGAGTCTACAGGTTGTTGGCCAAGAACACAAGCTTGTCCACAGTTTCTGGCTTTAACAGAGATCTGTGGCATGAAACAATGTTGCCACCAGTGCTAAATGCCCTTTCTGAGGGAGCACTTGTAGCTGGGATGCAAAGGTATTTCTTGGCCAGTTTTGCCACTCTTGGAAAATTAACCTGATGCACTCTCCACCAGTCTAGTGGGTCTGTTTCTCCATCAACCTCCAGTGCCTGTAGGTAAGTCTTTAGCTCCACTTCGATGGCTTCTCTGTCAGAAAGAGCAGCTGTACCAGGCTGATTTGAGCTCTTTTTGAAAAAGCTTCCCAGACTCCGTTTTACTTTCTTTGCTTCCCTGGTTGGAACATCAGGAGCTTCACCAGACGCAGCTGCAGCTTCTGCACCTGTTGCTTGTGGGTTTGTGCTTGGGAATGACTCAGTGACTGATACTGTTTGTTGCATCTCCAGCAGCACTTGAATTTCGGCTGCAGCTTTGGTCTTGACATACTCCTTGCGGTCATCAGCTATGTAAGCATCTCTGAACCGTGGATCAACGAAGGAGGCCATATCCAGCAGTTCCTCTGTTTCTGGGTCGGAGTACTTCTCATTTAAATACTGCAGAATGGCTTTTTTCATATCCTTGGTCAGTTCTGTGTCATTTTCAGCAGCAGCAAGAACTGTGTTGTTGAAAAGATCTAGAACAGGTTTCAGATATGACACACTAACATACTGTTCCCCAGACAGTGCGTCTGTGAACTCCAGCAGTGGGCCTAAGGTCTTGCTTACAGACTCCAAGACATCAATGTCCTGCCAGGTAGGTACAAGATGTCTTGTTTTCTTGTCTGCTTTCAGTACCAGACATATTGCCTTCTCCTGTTCAAGCACTCTCTGAATCATTTGTTGGCGTGACCCCCACCTTGTTGGCGTTTCCGTGATGAGCCGATGAAAGGGAAGTTGATGCTCTGCCTGGACTTTGGTCAGCTCTTTCTTCTTTTTCCAAGAATGGGAAAAGGCACTCACAATCTTCTTGCATGTACCAATGGCACGCTCAGTCCGGGGATCTTTCACACTTTTCTCTGTAGATAAAGAAGTTAAATATTAGTTCATTCTTGGTTTTATTATATATATGCAGACACAGTAACTTTAATGCCTGGAAACGTTAGCCTGGTTGTAACCAGACCCTGTCCTTCACTTCGCTTCGTACTAGGGTCTGGACTTTTCCCATTGAAAAACGTTTCTTGCTGGAGGCGTGGCCTCTGCTTAGGAACAAAACCATTGGATATTTTGAACAGGGAAAGCATTCTGCTCCCTCCCCTCAGAGCCACCCCCCGTGCTCTGGTGAACTTGACTGACAACTGCTCCGCCCCCTGCTCCAGGAGTCCTGCAGCTTTTCTCTCGCTGCGCAAATTCTGTGTTTATATGTTATAAAACGTTTTAATACAATAAAATCAAACCATGGATCGCTGGTCCAGCTCACCAAAAGACCAGAAAATCTGCAGGGACTCGGTCAGCAATAAAACCCGAGTTTAATTCTCGTGACAACCTGAGGCATTTCCGTGTTCATTTTACTCAGCAGGAGGGTGGAGGAGAAGGAGGACGAGGGAGCGATTACTTAACTTTTGGGAGAAAAAAACAAAAGAAAACTCCAGATAAGGGATTAAGCAGGGGAAATTAATAAATTTGTGTCACATATAAAACAGTTCTGCATCGCTTTGAATGATGCCGTGCTCTGGTGAACTTGACAGCTGCTCCGCCTCTTGCAGCGTTTCTCTCGCTGCGCAAATTCTGTGTTTATATGTTATAAAACGTTTTAATACAATAAAATCAAACCATGGATCGCTGGTCCAGCTCACCAAAACACCAGAAAATCTGATGGGACTCGGTCAGCAACTAAAACCCGAGTTTAATTCTCGTGACAACCTGAGGCATTTCCGTGTTCATTTTACTCAGCAGGAGGGTGGAGGAGAAGGAGGACGAGGGAGCGATTACTTAACTTTTGGGGGAAAAAAAACAAAAGAAAACTCCAGATAAGGGATTAAGAAGGGGAAATTAATAAATTTGTGTCACATATAAAACAGTTCTGCATCGCTTTGAATGAGAACATGCCGCTGCTCGCTGACTGAGCGCTGGCAGAGCCCTTTTATAGGACGCTGCGCGCTGGGACTGGTGGGGGCGTGGGTTAGGGTCCAAAACTCCACCCCTTCTGTTCTCTGATTGGTCCGAACAAAAATCTACCGGAGAAATCCTTGTGGGTGGGTGAAATCCCAGACTGTGAAGTGAAGGGAAATGAGAATTGAGCGGAGCTGTGCAGGAAGGCGAGGGCCAGGCTATGGAAACGTACATCTTTAAGTAAAAATGGAACTCAACTCAGCATATATTTTTATTAACTAATATGTGATGTTAATGTTTTATATTTTATTTTATTATATATATGCTGACACAGTAACTTTCATGCTTGGAAACGTACATCTTTAAATAAAAATGGAACTCAGCATATATTTTTATTAACCAATATGTGATGATGTTAATGTTTTATATATTTTTTTATATATATATGCAGACACAGTAAATTTAATGCTTGGAAACGTACATCTTTAAATAAAAATGGAACTCAGCATATATTTTCATTAACTAATATGTGATGTTAATGTTTTATATTTTATTATTTTTATTTATTTATTTTTATTTATTTTTACTTACCTATGGAGAGGTGGAGCCTGTGGCCAAAACACTGCAACCTGGACCAATCATTGAGAGCCACTGCCTTCACGATATTTGCTCCATTGTCTGTGGTGATGCACACTTGATTTTCTTCTTTAAAACCCCACGATTCAAGTGCTTCTTTAAGTCCTTGTGCTATCTCTTCAGCTGTATGCTCAGCAGGGAAATATGACGTCTGCAGACACCGGCTGCAAAGTTTCCATTCATCAGAAATAAAGTGAACCGTCAGACTTATATAGGGCTCCATGGTGCGACTCGACCACAAGTCTGTTGTTGTGGCAAAATGTTTCACGTCACGAAGCTCATTTTCAACCTTCTCACGGAGCTCGTTATATATTTTCGGCATTTCTGTTTCTGTGAAGTATTTGCGGCTTGGCACAACGTAACGCGGATCAAGGGTTTTGATCATGCTTCGAAAGCCGCTTTTCTCCACCGTTTGAAACGGAACCATATCTTTGCACAGATGTTCTGTTATGGCTCTGGTAATTTCAGTCCATCGCTGGGTCTTTCTATCATACGGGCAATATTTTGAAAATGCTTGCGTAATTGAGGTCTGCGTGGAATCCTGCTTTTTCTTCGCTTTATTTTGACCGGAACTCGCAGTCGGCTGCAACGCTTGGCATTGCTGGTATTCAAGCACATGCTTTGTTTTAAGGTGGTAAAACAAATTGCTCGTATTACCTCCCTTTGCAGGAACTGTCGCTCCACAGACTTTACAGATGACATTTTTCTGCTCATGGTCTGACTGCTTAAACCCGAACCAGGTCCATATTATTGACGTCTTTGCTCCTGCTTTCTTCACTAGCTCGTCTTCACGCGCACCGCTCTCAGCCATGTTGCTCCAGTAAGCTAACAGCGGCGCGGCGCCTGCTGGTGACGTCATCAACAAGCGTTCCTGCGGTTAGCCGGTAGACGAGAGATCTATATCATAGCGCATATTCTATCGTTTATACCGTATATCGTTTATATCGCGCATCCCTACTACCTGCTAAGCTAATGGAGCTAGCTGGTTAGCCACCACGAACGGCTAAGCGAGAGGATTTGACATTTTTCCGCTGTTTCATCGCCCAGTTTAGCGAAACGCTATCTGCGCCACACGATACCTGCTAAGCTAACAGAGCTAACAGGTTTGCCACCACGAACAACACAATGAAAGGATTTCTTCACACCAAGTTTAGCGTAGACTAACTGGTAGAAACTCGACACCTCTTCTCGACAATGGCTCCAGAGAAGAGCAAGAGGAAATCGAAGAAATCCAACAAGACAAGCAGGCCAACGAGCCTCAGCTCCCGACCCTGCCCCAACAAATGTGGCTATTTCATATCGGCGGCGGACACCCATAAGGCCTGCCGGTTCTGCCTAGGAATGGTCCACGCAAAGACAGCTTTGGTCTCCCCCGAATCTTGCAGTCACTACAACCAGTTGTGTGAGGCGGCGAGACGAAGACGTGTGGACTTCATGGCCAAGGCCATGGACAGTTCCATAGCGGCGCAAGAGCCACTCCTCACAGAGGCACTCACTTCCACAGCGGAGTTGGAGGCAGACGAAATGGAGGACAGTGGCGCTGGAACCTGGGGTGAGAAAATGGACGTTGTTGCCCCCATGGGGGACTCCACAGTAGAGTTCGACACGAGGGATTTGATACGAGACGACAAGCTCTCACTAACAGCCTCGGGCAGGATTATTGACGACGAGGTGGACAATGAGGAGGACGGAGAGGACGAGGACTTCTCCCAAAGCCCAGTGGCAGGTCAAGCAGAGACAGACGTTTCCACCCGCTCTGTTCGAGCTATGCCACAGAGCCGCGGACACCTTGAAGGTAACTTGGCCAGAACCTCCACCCCCGACAACAAGTAACAAGGCTGGCGGGGAACTTCTTCTACGCCAAGCAGCAGTTGGCCATGAGGCACAGGATGCCCATCTTTCCCGACTTCCAGACTGAGCTGACGCACACCTGGGCTGAACCCAGGCGCCCCCTGACACTTCCTCTCTCCCAGTTCCTAGATGTGGACAGAATAGAGACAGCGAAAAGGCCCACATTCCTCAAATGGAGGAGACTTTAGCGGCCCATCTGGCTCCCAGGACGTCGAGCTCAAAACCCACTCTTCCCAGCAATGCCTGCCGGGTGTCAAGCTTACAGCTCGAGAAGAGCTACCGAGCACAGGGCTTCGCTGTGCGCGCCATGAACACCTCTGCAATGATGCAGGCCTACCTGGCCGAAAAACTTTTGGAGCTCCAGCAAACCTCCAACAAGAGAAAGGCGGCCGAGGTTCTGGACGAGGCCCGAAAGGCGACAGACTTTGTCCTCCGCCTCATGGGAACTGCAGCCATCGCTCAGGGAAAAGCCATGGCCGAGACGGTGATCGCTCAACGTCATTTGTGGTTGACCCTAACAAACCTTCCAGAGGGCCAGGCCAGCGCGCCCCGTTCCTCCACCATCCCATCTAACCCACAGGCCTGTTCGGCGGGGCGTTGGAGCGCATCCAGAGCAGACTGGATCAGCGGAGGAAACAAGAAGAAGCCCTACGCGAGGGGATGCCCAGAAAACACTTTGTGCAACCCAGAGAATCAAGCGGGCACAGGGGCTAACAGCAGCGACACCACTCCGCCACGCGTCGACCAGCTCAGAAAAGGCCAAAACTCGAGAGGGAGCAGTGGCCTAAACCCACCTCAGAGCCTCTTCAAGCGGGCCATGCCTGGTCGAAGAAGAGGTTCATACCACTCCAGCCAGGACCACCACGGTCTTCCTCAACGAACCGTGACAGAAAGCAGAAGTCAGCCTGAGCCAGGACTGCTTCACCACCATTTAGGCGTTTCCACCCAAAGGGAAAAGAGGAAAGCCTAACTTTTAATAATATCAGCTGTTTGCTGGTGAAGATTCTCAGTCATCTAGGACATGATAAAATCAGAACAAGCGTTCAATACAAAAACAACTGGACTTTATTTGTTACAGAAAACTACTCTGATGCATGCTCAATAATCCAGGTAGAAAAATCTAAAAAAGCTAAGTCTGGTCCTCTGGACATTCAAAAAATAAAACAAAACAAAGCAAAAAAAATGTAGAAACGTTTCGTCTTTTGTCCGAAAGACTTCTTCAGTCTGAGAAGCTGTATTCAGCTCAGTCTTATAAACTGGTTGATCCACAGTGGGAGGGTGCTTTTTATAAGACTGAGCTGAATACAGCTTCTCAGACTGAAGAAGTCTTTCGGAGGAAAGACGAAACGTTTCTACATTTTTTTTTTGCTTTGTTTTGTTTTATTTTTTGAATGTCCAGAGGACCAGGCTTGGCTTTTTTAGATGTTACAGAAAACGTTTCACCCTCTATCCAAAGGGCTTTTTCAATTTAAAGGAGCAGCCTGTGTGACAGTGAAGTTTTATACAGGCTGACATGCCACGCACCAACCTATGTAAA
>JBBPBX010061009.1:0-10660 GCA_038048925.1 Garcialebias charrua
CTCCGCTGCGTTACGTCCGAGCTCTCCAGCTTTCTGTAGCACCACGCAGTCCAAACCCTTTACAGGAAGGACTGTTAGTATGCTATCTTCATACATTTGGAGCCAGAAAAAAGTTTTAATAAGTTTTAATAACTTACCGAAAGCCGTCTGCGCGCGCCGCCATTAGCTGCACCTGTTAGCATTTAGCCCCACCGAGTCCGCAGCTACGGGCAGTCCAGTTTAGCTGGACATCCAAAAAGGCTGTCGGCTTTGTTATTCCAAGTTAGCTGGGTGTCCCCCAATATCTTCTGCTTCCAGTCCGACATCGAGCCGAGCTCCAGGAACCTCTGATCGCACAAAGCCGGCTGTCCGGTGGAGCTACGAGGCTTGAGCTAACTGGCTAATGTTAGCTCTTCCTCCTCCGGCACACCGCCCGCTTAGCTCCGCTCGTTGCATGTGGCGCTTTGGGAGCGATTGCTGAGCGATCCGCGGCTGCTGCTTCAGCTCAGACACATACAGTATTTTCTGGTGTATAGGTCGCACCTGTGAATAGGTCGCATTGTCCAATTATCACCAATAGATTGGAAAAATCCCTAGATAGGTCGCACCGGTGTATAGGTCGCACCTACGTTTAGCTCTGCTGCAAATGTCTGCCACAGGAGCGCACAGCAAGGCTTTTAAGAAGATTAACACTTAAAAACAATTATTTGTTTGATAAAAATTATAGCAAATATATGTCTGAGCTGAACTTTTCCTTAATAAATGAACGTAATTGTGAAATGAGCTGGATTTAAAAATTTGTTTCGCCGAAAGTGATAACAAGCCATATATAGGTCGCACCGGTGTATAGGTCGCAGGCCTTGAAAAAAACATAAAAAGGTGCGACCTATACACCGGAAAATACGGTACACACATGAAGCACAAAGTCAAAGTCAAAGTCAACTTTATTGTCAGAACTGCAATATGTACAGGACATACACAGGACCGAAATTGCGTTTCTCTCAGTCCCTCGGTGCAACAGTAACCATCTAAACACTAAACACTAAAACATTTAATAAACATAAGCATAAAATAGTAAAAGTGTAACACTGTCCTGAGTTTTTCATAATAGTATAAAAGTATGAAAATTTACACCAACACTGAAACACCAAACACCCCTGAAACACCAAACACCCAATGAACATAAGCATAAAATGAAATAATAAAAGTGTAATACTGTCCTGAGTTTTTACATAGTAGTATAAAAAGTATATCTATAAAATAAACTGAAGGTTCTAGCATTGACATTTGCAAAGAGTGGCACAGCAGCATATAAGTTAATGTACACAGTACAGGTAGTCCCCGACTTACGAGCGAGTTCCGTTACAACGAGGTGCTCGTAACACGGAAATCTCGTAATTTGGAACGGCCGCCACGTGTCTCGTAAGTCCGGAATTTCGCTCGTAAGTTGGAACGGTTTTGCTAGCGCGACTACAAACACTCGTTTTTCATCGAAAAACTGCTTATGAGTGCATAAAAATGATCGGAAACGTGTGTCCACATGTTTAGCTAACGAACTGTGGTGAAAAAACACAGAAAAACTCAGTATTTTTTGCGTTTTTTCCAAAAATTCGCCAGCTCGTAAGTCCGGAACCTCGTAAGTTAGAGCGCTCGTAAGTCGGGGACTACCTGTATATGTATGAGGTAGTTGATGTTGGTATAGAGGCAAAGTGGCATATGCAGTGAGGCACATAAGGCACATTTGGCATCCTTAGATAAGGCTAGTCAGAGCATGCTATATATGTATCTGCAGTAGTATAGATAAAAGTAGTGTAAATGTAAACAGTAGTAATAAATGTAAAGCAGTAGTAGTAAATGTAAACCGTATTAATAAATGTAAACAGTGAATGTAAACAGTAGTATGACTATAGGCAGTAATGTAATACAAACATTAGTGCAAATATGAGAAGTAGTGCAAACTGAATGAGTACATGACCGAGAGTTTAGTGAATAACCCGTTTGATGACACAGGGTCCAGTGTTAAAAACTTTGTGTTGAGTGGTAATGTGTGAGAAAGTTTTTTGTGTTAAGGCAGTTCAAATGGGAGGGGAGGCAGAGCAGGCAGAGTGTTTAGCATTCTGACTGCCTGATGAACAGAGCTGTCTCTCAGTCTGCTGGTTCGAGCCTGGAGACTCCTCAGTCTCCTCCCTGATGGCAGCAGTCTAAAGCGGCTGTGTAGTGGGTGTGTGGGATCACCTGCCATGCAGTGGGCTTTCCGAGTGAGGCGTTTGCTGTGTAAGTCCTGCAGTGAGGGCAAGGAGGTGCCGACGATCTTCTCAGCTGCTTTCACGATGCGCTGGAGGCTCTTGCGGCATGATGCAGTGCATGCACCAAACCACACCGTGATGCAGCTGGTCAGGACACTTTCTATGGCACCCCTGTAGAAGGTGCACATGATGGGGGTTGAAGCTCCAGCCCTTTTCAGCTTGCGGAGAAAGTAGAGGCGCTGGTGAGCCTTCTTGGCCAGTGCTGCAGTGTTCCTGCTCCAGGACAGGTCCTTCGAGACGTGCACTCCCAGGAACTTGGTGCTGTCCACTCTCTCCACTGCGGTGCTGTTGATGGTCAGAGGGGCATGTTGTGCATCCCTCTTCCTGAAGTCCACAACAATCTCCTTTGTCTTCTCCACGTTGAGAGTGAGATTGTTGTGTCCGCACCACAAGGCCAAGCGGCTCACCTCGTTCCTGTAGTCCGTCTCATCGTTGTTGCTGATGAGACCTACCACTGTTGTGTCGTCCGCAAACTTGATGAAGTGGTTGGAGCTGTACGATGGTGTGCAGTCGTGTGTTAGCAGGGTGAATAGAAGGGGGCTCAGCACACATCCTTGTGGGGCCCCTGTGTTCAATGTGATGGTGCTAGATGTGTTACTTCCGATCCGTACTGTCTGTGGTCTCCCGGTCAGGAAGTCTAGCAGCCAGTTACACAATGAGGTGTTCAGCCGAGTGTTTCCAGCTAATTTATCCGTATGAGGCAACCTCTGATCGGACGCACGGTCCTTAAATGCCAGCAGCTCCCGGCCGCAGAAGGTCCCTTCGCCGGCATGTCTAATCCCCGCCCGCTTAGCTCCGCTCGTTGCATTGTCAGGCGGCGGCGATCCGCTCGTTTTATGTCTGCCGGCTGCGCGTTGGGAGCGATCGCTAATACGCTAAAAATTGAAATAAAACATAAAAATAACAATTATACTTTATTTATAAAGCCATTTAAAACAACCACAGCTGCAACAAAGTGCTGTACACATGAAATTAAGAACATTTAAACACAATAATAATAATAATAATAATATATATTTTTTCATATTTTTTATTAAATATGATTACCTCGTAAATCCGGGACCTCGTAAGTAAGAGCGCTCGTAAGTCGGGGACCACATGCATTCCTGAGCCCATTCTGTTATTTCCTTGACAGTGGCATTCCTGCTTGAGGTGCAGTGACGTTTAAGGGCCTGGAGATCACGAGCATCCAGTAGAGCTTTACGGCCTTGTCAAAGTCAAAGTCAACTTTATTGTCAGAACTGCAATATGTACAGGACATACACAGGACCGAAATTGCGTTTCTCTCAGTCCCTCGGTGCAACAGTAACCATCTAAACACTAAACACTAAAACATTTAATAAACATAAGCATAAAATAGTAAAAAAGTGTAACACTGTCCTGAGTTTTTTCATAATAGTATAAAAGTATGAAAATTTACACCAACACTGAAACACCAAACACCCCTAAAACACCAAACACCCAATGAACATAAGCATAAAATGAAATAATAAAAGTGTAATACTGTCCTGAGTTTTTGCATAGTAGTATAAAAAGTATATCTATAAAATAAACTGAAGTTTCTAGCATTGACATTTGCAAAGAGTGGCACAGCAGCATATAAGTTAATGTACACAGTATATGTATGAGGTAGTTGATGTTGGTATAGAGGCAAAGTGGCATATGAAGTAAGGCACATAAAGCTTAGGATATAGTTGACGCGTCGCATAGGGCGCGAGAGAGCGCGCGGCCAAAGTGACGCAATCGCGAAGTCCCCGCCCCCGCGCTTTGGCCAGCGCGTTGGCTTCGCGCGTGGTCGTGCACCTCCCAGATTTTGAAGCTCCGCAAGCCTAGCGCGCGCGCCGAATTGATTGACAGGTCGGGTAGGGACCTCACCGACAGCCTTCACGCCAGAACCTGCAGCTGTCTGCGCCGCTGTGGTCGTGGAAACGGCGTCGCGACGCATGGAGGAATGTTTTTTATTTGATACAAATGTATTTAATCCCCCGAGCGAGCAGAGTCATTTGTTTTTGTTGTGTGATTTCAAACAGTTCTTCTTCTACGGTAGATTTCTTCTTCTACACCCTTTCTTGCAACATATGCACAGGTTTTAGAGGGTACTGCCACCTGCTGGTCAGTAAAAGAACAGCACTTTGACATGCGCTGCCGTGCTACACTATAAACGCATGAAGCCGCACAGCACAGTGCGCGCGCTGCCCGCGCGCTCCAGCTTGTGGACCAAAGCGCGACTATATCCGAGCCTTAAGGCACATTTGGCATCCTTAGATAAGGCTAGTCAGAGAATGCTGTATATGTATCTGCAGTAGTGTAGATAAAAGTAGTGTAAATGTAAACAGTAGTAATAAATGTAAAGCAGTAGTAATAAATGTAAACAGTATTAATAAATGTAAATAGGCTAAAATGTACTTTGCATCTTCACCTCTGAAATTTAAAGGTAGCTCAATGCTTTAATTATATCTGGTTTTAAGGATTTTTATTCCACTGGACATTTTTTTTTATTTAAACATGCAATTATTGGATTAACCTTTCCCAGCTTATTTGGAAGGATTTTTGTCATTCTGTAAGCATTACTGCTTGTTTAGATGGTAGTTTCAAGCTATGGTTGCTGTGACGTTTCCTCTAATGAGAAAAGAGTTTGATCATAGGTGTCGCATTTTTTGAGGTCTCTGGCATTTGGAATGAAACGTTTCACTCACAGGTGCCAAAAATGTTTTGAACTGAGACTTCACGCTTATACACCTGAGAAGTTGTAGCATAACATTTTAATAAACTTTTTGAGTTTTAACTTTTTTTTTTGTTGCAAATTTTTATTTATTTTATTACAGAATAGTTAATCGGTAAAATAAGCAAGTTGCAGTACAGTTTGGGTGGAATTTGACATCAGAGGTTATTGGCTGTCTAAAATTTGACCTTTTCAGAAAATCAAGATATTTCATGTTAAATTATAGAAATTGAGTCACACTATAAGCTTCAGATCCTACTTACTGTGTTTTCTCACCTCTTCCTCCCACTGTTTCTCAGCTTCAGAGAAATATTTTGGCGTCAAACCCACGTGTCACCAGATTCCATATAAACTGGGAAGGCTGTGCAGAAAGAATGGAAGACTGTGAAAATGTGGATCCTACGTCAAACTCCATGCTCCCACCATCTTGCCCACCTGGCAAGGCCCCACCTTTGGGGATCCTACCAGATAACTCCATGGACTGCTTATAGAGATGCCTCCCACTGTCCAAAAGGGGATGCATCACAGGACATCACCATATTTTTTAAAAATGCCTATGGACATTCGAAAGTGGATGAACTACCGGTACTACTTTTATTTTCCGAAAACATCCCAAAAACCAACTTTCAGCTTGGGCGAGCATTTCTTCCATTGATGGAATAATTCTTATTTATAGATGTGTCGTCATTGTGATAATATTTGAAAGCAATACTTAAGTGTGAAAAATAACTGCAGCTATAAAACAATGCTGCTGAAATAAAACATATTGGAAAACTGTTACGACTATCTTTTTTTTATTTTGCTGAGCAATTTACTTTAAAAATTTCAGCACTGATGCAATAGGCAAAAATTACAATATGTGATGTAAATTTATTTCATAATCTGATATATGTTTAAATTGCACTTTTTTTATTTTTGAACTTTGGATAGGCTTTGTATGAAAAATAATCCCTCTATTTTCTTCCTGTGTTTCTGTTACAAATTAAAAAAAAGATTGTATTTGCTGCCTATTTTAGCATGATTGTGTTTCTGTTGCACATTTCTAAGCAAAAGCACTTTCTTTTGTTCTTAATAGGCATGTAACTCATATCTAACCGATTTTATTCCTTATTGATTTAAAGTTTAGAGAAGTCAACTTCAAGAAGTTGACTTCTCTAAATGGTTTTCAGAATCTGTTGGAATCCTGGCAAAAACCAATGCAGATCTGTTCCTGTCTTTGATTTTATACGTCTACCTTATAATGTTTTGCTAGTTTTTTGATACTTTGTAAAAAAAAAAAAAAAAAAAAAAACTTTCTTTTGTTTTTTTCTTCTCTCTTTTGTTTTCTATTGTTTATTGTTTGTTTGTTTATTGTTTATTGTTTAAGGAAATTATACCACTGCTGTTCATTGTTCTTTAGTTTTAGCAGGTCGCTTTCGTAAATGAGCCCTTGAGGTTCAAAAGATTTACCTGACTAAATAAAGGTTGAATGAATGAAAATTGATTTAAAGTGCAGAGCCGTATGTGCATTACAAGAATTCGTGAGAATCATCTAGTTTTTGGATTTGACTAAAAATAGCCCATGCCAATGTGACACATTTTCCCCCTCTAAAAAGTACAGCTAAATCCCAGAAGTACAAAAAATATAATTTTAATATTGTTGGATTGTTTTTTATTTTACTAAACTAGGTTATTCTAAAAGTTCAAGGTTTTAAAACAAAAAAGGAAGCCATTGAAGTAACGTCCGTTACTTATAAGAGCAGAAGGCGGGGTAAAGCAGTTCAACAGGCGAATCGCGTCAACGCATTACTTTAATGTTTGGACGTTCAACCAATCAGGGCTCGATGTGTGACATCTGTCACGTAAGTATTTGTCTGGGCAGCCAATGAGAAGCGAGAAAAGGCGGGGCTTAGTTGATGGATGACTGGAGTTTCCCTTGCGGTTTGAAGATTAATGGAAGGGGTCTGTTGATTTGAGGAATCGACAGTCTGATGGTCGGACCAAGGAATTCAGTGACTCATACGGAATATTTAGGAACGAATGGAGTTATTTCAATTTAAGTAACAGACTGAAAAAAGACGAGTTGGCCGGAGAAATTCTGGAATCCAGGTCTTAACGGCCAAGGCCTGCCGTTACACAGAGATAGCACCTGGTTCAGGCCAGGATTCGACTGCAAGGAACGCTGTGGGAAGCTAATAGCAAGCTAGGTAAAAAATACGGAAACGTCTTGGTGTCGACGATTTGCATTTGAACTGGACTCCGGAAACACCCTGATCATATCTGGAATACCCAAAAGGTTGAGTGACACTTGGAATTTTATTTTTTACGCTAACGTTAGCAACCTGATATCCGTTAGCTAACGGCTAGCTAAAAAGCGCTAGCTCGGGCTAACCTCAAGCGAGCTGCAGACTTGGATACACTCGGTTGGAGTTTTCCGAAGTCACAACTGAAACGTAGCTTAACAAAATAAAAGGAAAAGCACTCGTTTGTTAATAATGAGAGCCGTTAGCTAGTAACTAGCTGTCGACTTATTGAGTCCAACGACTTTTTTTTTTTTTAACGGTGCAGAATCTGAGTCAACGTCTTCGAAGGAAAAGTCAACCGGAGCCGAGGAATCGACCATCGGGCTGCCATCATGGGCAACACGCCCACCGCAAAGAAGGGCAATGAGATGGAAAGTGGTGAGTACCCTCCGCCCGTGCTTACAGCCCCTTGCTCGTTTAGCTGTAGTCATTTCCTGTAGTCCCTTCCCATCGTTATCGCTACAAGCAACGACTCTTACAACGTTTTGGAATTCAAACAACCTCTTCAACGTTTTACTGGTTTATCTTTCCTTCATATTCCTATATACAGTCAACAAACCTCAAGTTCAAACGTTTAGGTATACCGTACTATTTTTACATCTGCCCATTCCATGTGAAATTGTTAAAACCTCATTCTCATATTGTGGGAAAGCTCGTGATTCAAAGCCCCAGGGTTATATTCGGAGGTAGCAGCAGTTGGCATGACAACAATCAAAGGAGTTTCTTGTGGTTTGTGTTTATCAGATGTTCTCTTCTACTTTCATAAGGTTTCACGTTTTCACTGTGTACTTTTTCATGTAGTATTGCAATGACAGGACCGAACATTCTATGTGGTCTTGGTGTTGTCAAGAAATCCAGAGATGTCGAGGAATATTTAGGTTAATTCGGTTGATTTTTTTTAACACAGGTTTACAGAAAAAGAGACAAGTTGGTTGTTAACCACCAGGATGGGGTCATATGCAGGAGGGTGATCTTCTCCAGGCAGAAACGTTGGAGTTTGAGTCTCTTGAACAGCATGTGATGAACATATTGTTGAACAAGAGGGCTTTTGTGTGTGTGTGTGTGTGTGTGTGTGTGTGATTGTTTTGCACATAATTTGTCTTGAAAAAAAAATTAACATCAGATTTATGTTGTCATGATTAGTTTCTAAAATATTACATAATGGAGCATTATTACAAGTTGTAAAAAAGAATTAAAAAAAATGGCATTGACACAAAGAGCCCTAATAACAATTAGTTTAAATATGTTTATTTGAAAATGCGTTACTTTTAAGTCATTCAGTCAAACTCACTGGCCATGGAGAACATCTAGAAGGACACAGTTTTATATCTACTTTTAACGTCACAATAAATAATGCCTACATGTGCAAAGTTTGAACTGGTATCTGCAAAGTGAGCCTCAGGTCCTTGTTACTGTCAGAGGGTAGGTGTGAAGAATGGACTCCAGTCTCTAGCATTAACAGAGTGGTGAATAGGCGTTGTGGATAAATGCTGCTAAATGCATTGCTTTTGACAACAGTGAAATTAAAATTCAGGAACAGAATTGGCACTGCTTTTAGATTTGTTCATGTGACATGCTCCACATTCTTATCAGCCTGATCGCTGTCGGCACACCCTGAGCTCCAGAGACAGGTGCAGGCCAGGGGTTCAGAGCTCACACCCGCCCAGGGGCGTTTTTTTTCCCCCCACAGAGCAAATGGTGAACATGGCAGGCCATTTTGGTTTCTATGAAAAATAGAAATGGTGTGCTGAAAGCTGTTTCAGGTGCACATCCTCTGCTGCAAAACGACTTTGCAGACTGTAGAAATCAAGTAGGGAGCTGCTGCATGGTATAAAGGGCTCATTTCTGGCTCACAGGAAGAATCGGGGCGGACAGATTCTGTGAACTGCTACAGGAAGTGAAGGAGCGAGGAAGGTCCAGCCCAGACTCTGCACAGTCAGCCATCTTTCTCCTCTCCTGTTCTATAGACTAAACACAGCCAACCAGGAAGGCTAGAAGTTTGGGAGGTTAATACTGTTGACTTCAAACTTTGTGGGTTTCTAACTTTGTTAAAAGTCTAGATGTACTATAGTAGTGAAAGCTACAAAAAGCTGTTATAGCTGGCTTCCTTCAGCCTTGTATGATGTCTGTTATTCACAAGTTGGCAGGAAGGTTGTTTCACCGAGCTGGACCTTGTCTAGGAGACATAAACAGTGGAGTGGGGACGCATCAACAACCGCAGGAGGAGCTAGAGGCTTACAGCTTGAGTAAGTTTCTCTCTAAGCTGGATAGGAATCACGAGGCTGGGGCTGTAGGTCACGCCATGTCCCACTAACGAAGCCAGTCACTAATGAACAATCTAAGTTTGTAGAACTAAATGTGTTTTATTATTAGTTAGGTTCATGACATGCACAAAGTAAGAGTTGGCTCTTTGATTGTGTTGATAGAGCAACCTCTCTTTCTGGTTGTACTAGTTTATTATGTACGACTAGTTTGTACCTGTGTAAACTTGCATGTGATATGCATAAAAAAAATTCTTACAGAACCTTTCATTTTGTGTTCTTGCTGGAGAGGAAAAAAAGGGATTTCTTGATTACCGCTATATTAGAAACATCTGTTGGTTTCTTATAAGATAACATTTTCTAGGAAACTCCGAATGACCACATTTAAACATACTCCACACTTTTTAACACTGTTGTTTTCCATCTGATTGAAATGTAAATTATTGTTTGACTGCTTATATTTAGCTCTGCAGTGCATTCACAGTATCAAAACCTCTGGGCAGGATCATACATACAACCAGTTATGTCATGCATTGACTTGTGTTTTAAACTGATCACACAGTAAGGTGGGGCACTTTGTCAAAGTACAACTCTGTTTCTATAAATACTGCTGTCCTTCCACCTGCTCTGCACACAGTGATCAGGTTTGTGTTTAGGTCAGTCATTGCTTCCTGTCTCTTCTGAAAGGGTCTTTGTTGTAAGCTTGTACTAATTATCAGCAGACCATGCTGTTTCTATTCCAATCATCTGCTTCAAACAGGTCACAGAGCTGAAATGGCAACTTGGTAGACTAAACACTGTCCATAAATGTTTCTGAAAACCAGGAATATACTGCCCAAACTAATCACTGCATGCCTTCTGCAGACAAAGATCACTAGTTTAAAGACAAAGATCACTAGTTTACCTTTAGGGGTGTAAAATTCACCAAACCATGGTTGGAAGGTTTAAATTTAGTTTTAGACATTTTTCTTTATGAATCGGATGAACCCTCTTAAGGAAAAATACCCTCACCCTCAACAGCTGAACACACTGCTGCTCAAAGTGAGAACCACTAGGCCAGTATCTCACTGTGCTGTTGTTGGAGACCAGCTGGTTACTCAGAATTGTGAG
>JBBPBX010061010.1:0-21256 GCA_038048925.1 Garcialebias charrua
AGTGCCTGTAACTAAGAAATAAATGCAGCGTGTTTGTTTAACATCTTTATTCATCTTAGCCAAACAAAAGGGGGGAAAAGCACAAAAATTAAATATGAATGACTGAAGAAATCTCAGAGCAGCACCAACTTCTCATTCAGGGCAATCTGTGCTTGGGTCAGGTTAGACAGATAGGTCACCATCAACAGGTCCTGCAGGAACAGAGTGTTTGTGTTTATATGACAATCAGGAACAGTGACGCACGATGAGGAAGAGTTAAATATCACCACAGCATTACAAAGAAACCAACCAGAGAGCTTTTTTTTTTAAACTTAAATGTGTGAATGCAGAGTTTTACATTACCGATGAAATTTGTTGAAGCTAAAGTCGATCTGTTAACGCTTAAAGTAGTGGAACGGGAGTAAAACTAAAAGGAGCAAACCACCTGGCAACGTCAGTAAAACACTAGTTAAATGTAACAAAGCTCGCTAAAAACCATAAGTAGCAAAACACTAGCTAAAGATAGTTAAGATTCAAGTTCCTTTATTATCCCCGAGGGGCAATTAGATTTGCAGTCAATATGTGTGCACAGTTTCAGTTTAAACAAATTAGCTACCGTAAACGCAACAAAATTTGAGGTAAAAGTAGTAGAACCGTAGCTGGGCTGAAAGGAACATAAATCATGTATTTCCATGAGAAAAAAATATTTGCAAATCAAATCATTAAAAAGAGTTACAAAAAAACAAAAGTCACAGCGCTTGTCTCTCGGATGTATTGAATGTTTCGTTCGGTTAAATTAGCACAAAATAAAGTAGTGGTTAGATTGGAAATAAATAAATGTGAATGCTGAAACACCAGAACCAAAACACTGATAACTTTCTATCAACTAAACATTAAAAACAAATACACAGTCGGGTGGTATGATGCAAGCTGGAAAAGCGATCAACAATTTGTAAGTGAGCACATCCAGTTATCTTAATGTCATGCATAAAAGGGCTGCGCACATTTAATTTACATGGCTTTGAGGATTACTTACATTGATGTTGGAATTGAGCATGTTTTCGAAGTCCTCGGCTGAGATGGTTGGCACTTTGTTGACCAGATCCATGAGAAAACGACCCACGCTATTATCTGCGGTCACCTTCCCAGACTGAGACAAACCAAACAGGGTTAAGTGTTTCAATCAATCAGTTTTCGAAGTTCACTAAACAAGCAGGAAGTGGCAATAAGTAGGCCTGTCACGATAACAAGTTTTGCTGGGCGATTAATTGTCTCAGAAATTATTGCGATAAACGATAATATTGTTTGATATTTGACAATAATTGGTAATTATTGTCAAATTTAAGAAGAAATGTTGGTTAATTATTGAGTGTAGTAGCTTTTTTGACCACTGGATGGCAGTATAAGACTGAACCAAAGGATGGATAGTGAGGGAGCGAGCAGTGTTTCTATAAGAAAAAATGTGAGGGAGGCCCCTTGACGTGACATGAGCTGCCTCTTTCCTTTTTTCAGTTCTCAAAATGCCAGAAGCTCCGTGCGGTTTGAGCTCTTCGGCATTTTCCACACAAAGATTTTAATTAAAAAAAATCTGTAAACAAGTTCTCAGCTTCTTTTTGCAGAGAAAAACAACTTTTTACACAAAGGCACGGGTTTTAACTGTGAATTTTAAAGCTTTGACAAAACAGGAATCTTCCCCGAGGTCGACCTTTTAGCTTAGCTCGTAGCTTAGTTGCTTTTAACGATCGATTTTGGACGGATAAAACAGATTTTAAGAGTAAAGCGAAAGGCAGGGGTCAGTGACGAGCACTGGAGTTGAGCCTTTTGTCTTCAATAGAAAGAGAGACACGAAGAAACGATAAAGCTGATAAATGACAACGAGGTTGATAATTTTCATTTATCATGCAATTAATTGATTTATTGTTTATCGCGACAGGCCTAGCAATAAGACCAGTGCACTGTACTTATGAAGGGTCAAGCTCAGCTCTCATACTCACCAACACGTCCTCAATGTATGCAAGCACTGTGGTCAGCATGTCCTGTATCCTGGCTGCAGCGCCGCCCACCTGAGACAGGTCAGAGGTCAGGCCCTTGGTACGAGTGGCAGCCAGACGTGTCCTCTGCAGAAGATCCACTAAAACACAAAAGACGAAGCACGTAGTAAAGTTAAAATTAAATAGAAGTTTTCACATCGCACAGGCTTTTCAAACATTAAATGTTTCAATCCAAAGAGCTCTTTTCTTTGTATTCTTACCGCCTATCCTCTCGGTGTCATAGTAGATGTACTTGACAGTCAGTGGAGTGAACATGACACCAACCGTTTTTCCTGGTACACCCATCTGAGCACTGAGGGAGATACAAGCACGTTCAGAAGGTCATTCTCAGGCTGCAGATGATCAAGATCCGCTGGCAGACGGTCGGATCGGACAACCTGACGTAGGCGCGGATGTTCATTTTGCCGCTCTGCAGCGCTGAGTCCACCGTCAGGTGAATGGGGTTGGAGGCCTCGCGGCTGTAGTACTCGTGGATGAGCACAGAGTGTTCGGTGATGTCAAAGCCTGTGGCGTACCTGTCGGGGAAGGTGTGAGTTTATTTAAGAATGTTGGCTCCCTCGAATAAAACCCTTAAAATGATATTTAAGCAGCTGACGCACCACCCAACGATGACCTCTGTGGGAGACACCCTCTTGTGAAGCTCATACATGTTCTTGGCAAACTCCATGTCCACAGCGACCTGTCATCACGGAGAATGTTTAATCCGTAAGCTTAAATCTTCACAAAACTTGTCTTGTACAGAATGTTGATATTTATAGTTTAAGTTCATATACTGTATTAGAATTTAAGGCATTTTACTTTCAAAAAATAAAGTTTTTACACCCTTAAAAAACAAATAATAAACTCTGCAAACATTTTTAAACATAGTTTTGCTTGTTCTGTTCAGACCTTTAGTCTTGTTCCGAGCGTCAGCTTGATTATTCAAGCCTTTATTTCTTGTAAATTTGACGATTATTTAATATTTCAAGCCTTTATTTCTTGTAAATTTGATGATTATGGCTTACAAATAATCAAAAAAAATAAAATAAATTGGTATCAAACAATTAGAATACACAGCCAGCTTTTGGTACCTCTGGCAGTGTGAGCAGGAGCCAAGTCCTGCTGAAAAACTACATCACCATCTCTGCAACACTTGCGAGCAGAAGGAAGCATGAAGAGCTCTAAAATGTCCTGCTAGATGCTGTGTTGACTGTGGACTTCAGGAAACACAGTGGACCATATCCAGCAGAGGATATGGACCCAAACCATCACTGACTGTGGAAACTTTAGTCTGGACTTCAAGCATTGTGGATTCTGGGCCTCTCCATTCTTCCTCCAGACTCTGGGACCTTGATTTCCAAATAACATAAAAATTTACTTTAGTCTGAAAATATGACATGGACCACTGAGCAACAGTTCAGGTCTTTGTCTCCTCAGCAGGTAAGACGCCTCTGACATCGTCTCTGGTTCAGGAGTGGCTCAACTTGAGGAATGAGACATTTGCAGCTCACGTCTAGGCGTTAAAGCAGCTGATTTTGATGTGAAACCAGGAGTTACAATACTGAACCTCTGTAATATTTAAATTTTCTGAGGCACTGCATTTGGGCTTTAATCATCAAATTACAAGAATGACTTGAAATAAATAAATAATAAATAATAAAATTCACTCTGTGTGTAACAAATCAGTATAAAAGTTTCACTTGATATGATTAAGAAAAAATAGAACTTTTCACAATATTCCAATTTTTTTAATATTCCAATTTTTTGTGATATTTTATTTGTTCATAATCACATTATCCAAAACATTTGTCTCAAACAGAAATTATTTTTGGTTTTGTAACTTGTACTTTTTAAAATACTGTATCTAACTGTACAAACAAACATTTTCCATATTCGACCTCAATTACTTTAAAGACTGTCTACTGTTGAAATCTGCTACTGCATTTTAGCAAAATTTTGGTCCTTTTAGATGTTTTTTGTAGCTACCATTTGACTTTTAAATACAGTAAGTCTTTGGAGTTACTTTTTTAATACTCCACAGTCTCTAATACTTCTAACTAGCATGTTGCAAATTTTAGCTAGCATGCATGTTTTTATCTTTCATTCAACCTTTATTTATACAGATTAATCCCACTGAGCCTCAGGGACTCATTTACAAGAGTGATAGTCTTGCTTTTTAGCCGATATCCTCTTTCTTTAAGCTTCTACCCTAGATACGTTTACGTTTTAGCTCATAAGCGGTGTTTATTGCTTTTATCACTCAATATATTATGCACACATTTGTACTAATTTGTATATATTTTTTAATATGTCAAATCAATCTTGTTGTTATAGAGTGACTCTCCCATTTCACTCCATGTCTTACTTTATATTTGTGATTAATAAACCCTTGACTGATCATTTGATTTTAGCTAGTGTCCAGCTTGAGCGGCACGGTGGAGCGGTTGGTAGAGCTGCTGCCTCTCGGCGAAAAAGTCGCCGGATCAAATCCCGGTTGGGGAGACTTTTGGGCGGAGTCTGCATGTTCTCTCTGTGCATGCATGGGTTTTCCATGGGCACTCCGGTTTCCTCCCACAGGCCAAAACATACATGTTAGGCTGATTGGTAACTCTAAATTGTCCATAGATGTGAATGGCTGTTTATCTCGTTTGTCTCTGTGTGTTCCTGGGATGGACTTGCAACCTGTTCAGGGCGTCCCACACTTGTTGCACAGTGATTGCTGGATATGGGCACTAGTGACCCCCATGACACCAAAGGGAAGAAGCCGGTAAAGATAATGGATTCTTTTAGCCTCAACTCAGCTAAAGCTTCGACAGTAAATTTCAGTAAAATCATTTCGGAGGGGGTACTCAACATCCACGAGTCCAGGGCTATTGAACTACCGGCCCAGGGGCCAAATCAGGCCCAAGGGTGGGCTCAGTTCGACCCAACAATGGGTTTATTTTGAAATAAAATTAGATTTAAAATCACAAAACAAACTTATTAATGATAAAACTGCTGGGTGTCTGGCCCCTGGAACTCTTAGCTTTCAGCAACTGTGGCCCACTGAGCAATTTAGCAGAATAGTCCTGCACTAGTCTCTTTCTTTAATCACCATTTTAAACTTTTACAACACTGTAAACCAGGGGTGTCAAACCCACTTACAAAAGGGGACTAAAATAAAATAAAAAATTCAAATTAAGGGTCGATTTCATAATCTACATTAAGTCAAGTTAGATACTCAACATCTTTTCTTGGTTGCAGGTTCCTCAACAAGAGTTTTATTGGTCTCATTTGACGGTTTCTGTTACATTTTTGACATCATAATAAAAGATTACTGAAAAAAATTAAAGTGACAAGTATTTTATAATTAAAATAACATCTCGGGGGCCAGATAAGATGTTAAGGAGGGCCACATTTGGCCCCCGGGCCTTGGGTTTGACACAAACAGTTGATCCATCACATTCTAGTAGTACTGGGCATGTGTAGCCTATGTTTTGTTTCTGTGTTATTATTTCACCACCATATCTGTCAAGTCTCCCGTTTTGGCCGGGAAACTACCGTATTTTACCCCTCTTTCCCGTCGTCATCCCGAATTATTATTTTCCCGGAAATCTCCCGTATTATATTTAGGGATGCACCGATAAATCGGCCGGCCGATCGATCGGCCCCGATTTCCTTAATTTGGGGAGATCGGTGATCGGCCGATCTTTAAATGAGAAGCCGATTTTATCCACCGATCGCATCTGCCTCCGCAAAGGTTGGAAAATCATGAAAATTTAGGGTGCATTTTGACCTTTTAACACCTGAAAATCGGTATCGGTCAAAATCGGAATCGGCAGGTCAGACTTTCTAAAAATCGGTGATCGGCCAGAAAATTGAAATCGGTGCACCCCTAATTATATTATATATAAAAATAAAAAAAAGTCATTCCGGTGCCTCTGTCACTAGCCTCGCGAGAACTGCCACCTGCAGTAGCCTCGGTGGCAGTTCTCGCGATGGTTGTGCCGGCGCGGTCGAGAACAAACCCGGAAAAACACAGAGATGAATGTAACGAGAAGTAACGAGAGAGGAGGCGTCCCTGCCCAAAAAGTTAAGACTTCGTGTAAATATCTTGAAAAACGGGACAGCAAATTTACTTTCCTAAAGAAGAGTAGGGTGGTGGGGCACAATTACGCGTTTTTTAAGATTTGTAACTGCGACTTTAGTGTCTCTCATGGGGTATAAGGAACGATGTCCGTCAGCATGAAAAGTCCATCCAGCACAAAGGTAGGCCTATCAGATTGATCACATAACTGGTTTGAAAGAGGCTGATAGGTAGTTATTTTAGATTTCTTGTAAACCTGTCTTAAAATGTAAGGGGTCCTGGACTTTGGTTGGGCTAGTGCAGGGGTCTGCAACCTGGGGCTCTGGAGCCACATGCGGCTCTTTGGTCCCTCAGCAGTGGCTCTTTCAAGCTTTGATCAAAACTAACTTTAAACTGAATTTTATTTGTTCTTATAACAACAAAAAGGGATAGTTTTAGCAGTTTTTCCTGTCATTTCCTTTGCAAATGTGTGAATACTAGAACTAATAGAAGGAGAAAAACATAAGTTAACTTAAGTTAACATAAGGCCCTGTTTACACGGACACTGTGTGGGGGAAACGGATGTTTTGGGTATGTTAATTAGGTGAAAAGTTTTGCATTGACACGGTCGAATTCTGTGGATACGACTCTCTCCCCCTCCACCCCCCGTCCTCATGATTTCATTGTAGTTACCATGCTGGGCCATTAGATGGCGCTGTGATTTTTGGAACCTTCACTACTGCGCATGCGCTGCCTGAGGTAAACAGACCAGCTGCCTTGTCTGTTTTCCTCTCTGGCTAAAATCAGCTAACTACAAGTTGTTGTCAACAAGTTAACAACAAGTTAAAGCTGGAATTTGGATAAGAGTCAACAGATTTGAGTCAGTGGGACTCTCTTCATCTAACAAGCTGCACACCACACACGCTGAGCCTGTGGACCAGAACCAGAACCGCTGAGTGGACTGTGGACCAGAACCGGACTTTCCAGCGTGATAAACAGCTGACTTACAGCAGGTAAATCAACGTTCTTAATATAATGTTTGCTTGTGTTTACTTTGATCACACAACAACTGAGTTTTTATTTATTTATTTATTTATTTCTGCCAGGTGGAGAAGCTGTCGCTCCAGCAGGCAGACGGTTCGGCGGTTCTGATGGGTCCAGATGAACACACAGCACGAGTCCAGTTCATTAACATAGTTACAGTTCGGTTCACGTGTTTTAATAGTGTGTTCAGTTTAATTCTCAGTGTTTGTGTTTAAACTTTGGTGCTGAATAAATAAATAAATAAATAAAAAATAAACCTGCTGTCTTCATTTTCACAGCACGTTACGCACTGTTTAAAAAATGTAACGAGTCCAGATAGATACTGTAGTTCAGATAAATTTACATCTCCCACGCCAACATAAATACTGTTTATTATTGTTAAACTGTTATATTTTGCAACGTGACACGTGAAATGTCAGACTGTCCACGCGCATGCGGGCTGCGCGCATGTGGTTGACACAAAAGCTCCACGGGAGATGTTTACATTATCAGCGGGGGGTCAGCGAAAAACTTCCACCTTGAGAGCAGGGTCAGAAAAGTATCGGTGTCATCGAGGGGGGCCAGCAGCGTCGTGTAGGCGATAAGCAAAGTCGCAAAGAGAAANTTGAAGATAATTATATGTTTTGCATTTTTGTATTGGGTAGATCTTTTGGACTTGGTTTTTTTATAAGTAGCTCGCATGCTGAAAAAGTGTGAGCACCCCTGATCTACATTAAGTCAAGTTAGATACTCAACATCTTTTCTTGGTTGCAGGTTCCTCAACAAGAGTTTTATTGGTCTCATTTGACGGTTTCTGTTACATTTTTGACATCATAATAAAAGATTACTGAAAAAAATTAAAGTGACAAGTATTTTATAATTAAAATAACATCTCGGGGGCCAGATAAGATGTTAAGGAGGGCCACAATTGGCCCCCGGGCCTTGGGTTTGACACAAACAGTTGATCCATCACATTCTAGTAGTACTGGGCATGTGTAGCCTATGTTTTGTTTCTGTGTTATTATTTCACCACCATATCTGTCAAGTCTCCCGTTTTGGCCGGGAAACTACCGTATTTTACCCCTCTTTCCCGTCGTCATCCCGAATTATTATTTTCCCGGAAATCTCCCGTATTATATTTAGGGATGCACCGATAAATCGGCCGGCCGATCGATCGGCCCCGATTTCCTTAATTTGGGGAGATCGGTGATCGGCCGATCTTTAAATGAGAAGCCGATTTTATCCACCGATCGCATCTGCCTCCGCAAAGGTTGGAAAATCATGAAAATTTAGGGTGCATTTTGACCTTTTAACACCTGAAAATCGGTATCGGTCAAAATCGGAATCGGCAGGTCAGACTTTCTAAAAATCGGTGATCGGCCAGAAAATTGAAATCGGTGCACCCCTAATTATATTATATATAAAAATAAAAAAAGTCATTCCGGTGCCTCTGTCACTAGCCTCGCGAGAACTGCCACCTGCAGTAGCCTCGGTGGCAGTTCTCGCGATGGTTGTGCCGGCGCGGTCGAGAACAAACCCGGAAAAACACAGAGATGAATGTAACGAGAAGTAACGAGAGAGGAGGCGTCCCTGCCCAAAAAGTTAAGACTTCGTGTAAATATCTTGAAAAACGGGACAGCAAATTTACTTTCCTAAAGAAGAGTAGGGTGGTGGGGCACAATTACGCGTTTTTTAAGATTTGTAACTGCGACTTTAGTGTCTCTCATGGGGTATAAGGAACGATGTCCGTCAGCATGAAAAGTCCATCCAGCACAAAGGTAGGCCTATCAGATTGATCACATAACTGGTTTGAAAGAGGCTGATAGGTAGTTATTTTAGATTTCTTGTAAACCTGTCTTAAAATGTAAGGGGTCCTGGACTTTGGTTGGGCTAGTGCAGGGGTCTGCAACCTGGGGCTCTGGAGCCACATGCGGCTCTTTGGTCCCTCAGCAGTGGCTCTTTCAAGCTTTGATCAAAACTAACTTTAAACTGAATTTTATTTGTTCTTATAACAACAAAAAGGGCTAGTTTTAGCAGTTTTTCCTGTCATTTCCTTTGCAAATGTGTGAATACTAGAACTAATAGAAGGAGAAAAACATAAGTTAACTTAAGTTAACATAAGTTAACTGCTCTGACTGACGAAGCCCTCTGGAGTGAGGGTGAAACGTTTCTACTAAAAAGAAACTGTCCAGATGAACTGATTGAGAATGAGCGGATAAGTTAACTTTATTTATTTGAAGTAGGATATTTAATTTTTCCACAATTAAAATAATTTACCTAGACCTGCATAGTTCATTGTTATTTTATTTTTTAATTGGGAAAGATCACATTATTTTTCCTTCTTTATGATAATCTGGTCTTTTTTAGTCTTAAAATGTAAAAATATCAACAAATCATTAGATATTTTCAGCTTTACAATGGCCAGAAAACTACCGGTCAGAAAATTGTCCTCTAACAAACTTAAAGTGATCCATGGGCCACCAGTTGAGAATCCCAGTTGTAGCAGGTGCTCCGGAAACATTTAATTTAGTGAACATAGGGGCAGAAATGGCTCTTTTGATCATAAAGGTTGTAGATCCCTGGGCTAGTGGGATGGCTCGGAGTACCCGGCAGAAAATTTCCCTTATTTTTAAATCCAAAACTTGACAGGTATGCACCACTAGTCCCACTTTGTTATTTATTACGGTAATTTTCTTGGCGGATAGTGATTGCTGCACATTTTTCAGTGTAGCTCCAACATCTACTTGCAGACATGCTTCAGATAAGTGTTGACTTGCCTCATCTTCAGACTCATTGTGAGGAACAGAGAAGCAGTTGGTCACTTCGATAGAGTGCTTGTCAATAGTGCCTAAAAGAGACAGATGTTACAAATGAGTGATCCGATGAACTGACGTTTGAATACAGAAACAGATGTTACCGCCTGCGGGTTCGTATCAGGCTAAAAACTTAAGCCAACGTGCGTTAGCATGCGAGCTAACGCTGCTAGCCACATCCTGTCGGCCTCTTAATTATCACGAGGGTTCGTGTCCGCTCCAAAGAGACAAATGTCAGCTTTCTGCTTACCCAACAGGGTTCCGATCACTCGACTTGCTCCCTCATTCCTTCGCTCGTACGAGTCACAGATAGAAGCGAGAACGACGGGGTGAATTTTCACCACTGGCCCGTACACCGACATCTTGGAGAGAAAGAGGCTGGAACAACGACGTCCGCGCCGCAGTGAAAATCTGCAGCGCCACCTGGAGGCGGGCGGGAGAACTGCAGGGGAGCTGTTTTATCCATGATAGGACTGCCAAGTTTCTAAAGATGAAATGAAGGACATTGAATGGACATAAAGCAGAAGGGGGAAAAGTACTTAATATTTAAGTGTGAAATGCTGTTTCTACAAAGAGTGAGAAAATGTAACAAATTATCATTTACCTGACAAATATGTAATAGCCAGTCATTTCCTTGTTTGCATCTCTGGTTAAAACCAGACCCTTTGTCCTTCACTTCGCTTTGTACTAGGGTTAGGATCAAATTGATCATTTTGCCACATTTACAGCTAGCATTTTGTTAGCTTTAGCTTATGTGAAAACTATTAAAAAAAAAAAAAACATTGCATAGACATAGCCTATTTAACAACCTTCTTATAATAAAAAAGACAACTTAATTTCTGTTTGGCATCTTTCCTTGCAGGAAATAAAAGGTTATTCTGCTCTGATGAAATGTTCATGAACATGTTTCCTCAAGCTCTTAAAAATAATTCCTAATCAAATTGTTTTTCTCCCAAATACAGTTCCTATAGGAGCTAATTGTGTGTTTTTTTAGCTTTCTCAGTCCCTGCGCGCCTTGCAGAGATGCTGTCTCACCGAGGAGGAGGTGAACCGTGTCCCCCCTCCCTTATTGTGATGTGATCACGTGACCGACGCAGGGTTGATGCATCCTCCACCGCTCCGAGCCTCCATCCACACCTGACCGCCTCCATCACACGCGCAGATGATGGAGCAGCGCGCGCCGCCGGCTCGTCCTGTTGCCACCATTTCGCTTCCGCCGCGCGCGACGCATCTGACGCGTCGGCGCAACAACTCCACTCCAAATGCGCTTTTTTAAAAACTTGACCGTTCGGCGGACCGTACGCACTTATCGTTGAGGTGCTTTTTGTTTTATAATAATAATAATAATAATAAAGGAACAACAGAGTGGACTGGATGCTGCCTCGGTTCAGAAATGGGTGCCATCAAATCAAGGTTGCCAGAACCGGTTCGTGCGTGGACCAGATTTTCGCTTTTCTTGTGGTAAACCATCAGCTGGATCTGAATCACGCCAGAAGTTGCAACACTGATGCAGGTAGGATTGAGTTTTTCTCTGCTGCGTTACTGACCCAGCATAGACAGATCCTCCATAACAAACAGAGGCTATTTCTGATCCATCCATCATATAGTGCGTCATCTTGTTGCCTCCTGCGTCCATCCGCCACTCATCCAAACGCAGCCAGATCTGTGGAGGACCCTGGACTCCATTTTACTGTGCAAATAATATTTCAGGAACACCAGCCTCACTGTGCATGTTTAACTCGAGTGCTCCATATGGGACTTATGTAAGAACTCTCAGCAGGCAGTTTAAATCCACCACATTTAAAACAGCAGTGAGTTACACAACACACACTAAATGCAAAGACCACACACGCACGCACGCAGCCCAAGGCGTTTTGTGAATAGCTTAATTAAAAAGTGTCTCTAATGTGCAGCTGTGCTCCAAGATTATGTTCTTCCATGGATTTTTTTTTTATTCTGCCATGTTTGATTTCAATACATCTAAAATGGCATTTTGAGTGCTGAATGACATGCTAAAGAGGAAAAACTAATATGATAAAGCTATCAAACATAGAATACCCTGATGCATGCTCATCATGCATGGGTATCAAACATGAGCTAAAATTAGCAACAAAAAAGCTAAAAGTTCAAATGAGTGAAACAAACGCATATAGTAAAATTGTAACTTAAAGCAGTAAAAATGAGTTACAAACTTAAACCAGTAAAAGAGTAGCTAAAGCTAAATGGAATATGTAAAACATCTACAACATCAGCTAAAAGCAGAAAAGTTGCAGGACTATAGGAAAAAATATAAACATAAACAGCTAAACCTAAATTTAGCAGAACAGTTCAAAACTGTAAACAAACAAACTGTATCTAAAGACTAAAGCAAAAGAGTAGCTCAAAGCTAAAATTACCATAACAGTAGCTAAAAACCAAAGCAAATAAAACAGTAGCTAAATCCTAATATTAAAGTAGTATTAGCTAAATGCTAAAACTAAAGGAAGAAAAAGCTTAAACAAATAAACAGTAAATGCAGCTAACAGTAGGTAAAAGCTAAATTTAGCAGAACAATAGCTAAAAGCTAAATTTAGTTGAACAGTAGCTTAAAGCTAGCCTGGTTAAAACCAGACCCTTGTCCTTCACTTCGCTTCGGACTAGGGTCTGGACTTTCTCCATAGAGAAACGATTCTTGCTGGAGGCGTGGCCTCTGCTGATGGCTGCTCCCCCGTGGTCTGCTGAACTTGACTTCAGCTCCGCCTCCTGCTGAATTTTCTCTCGCTGCCGTTGCATATTCTGTGTTTATATGTTAAAAAATAAAAATAAAACCATGGATCGCTGGTCCAACACACCAGAAGACCAGAAAATCTGATGGGACTCGGGCAGCAACGAACACGAGTTTAATTCTCTCGTGACAACCTGAAGCATCAGCGGAGGGAGAGGAGGAGGAGGGAGCGAGCGATAACTTGACTTTTGGCAAAAAAACAAAAGAAAACTCCAGATAAGGGATTAAGAAGGGGAAATTAATACATTTGTGTCACATATAAAACAGTCCTGCATCGCTTTGCATCGCTTTGAATGAGAACATGCGGCTGCTCGTTGGCTGCGCGCTCCCCCGTGGTCTTCTGAACTTGACTTCAGCTCCGCCTCCTGCTGAATTTTCTCTCGCTGCCTTTGGATATTCTGTGTTTATATGTTAATAAAACGTTCTAATAAAATAAAATGAAACCATGGATCGCTGGTCCAACACACCAGAAGACCAGGAAATCTGATGGGACTCTTTAATTCTCTCGTGACAACCTCAGTCATTTCCTTGTTCATTTCACTCAGCGGAGGGAGAGGAGGAGGGAGCGAGCGATCACTTGACTTTTGGCAAAAAAACAAAAGAAAACTCCAGATAAGGGATTAAGAAGGGGAAATTAATACATTTGTGTCACATATAAAACAGTCCTGCATCGCTTTGCATCGCTTTGAATGAGAACATGCGAATGCTCGCTGGCTGCGCGCTGGGACAGGTGGGGGCGTGGGTTAGGGGCCAAAAACTCCGCCCCTTCTGTTCTCTGATTGGTCCGGTCAAAAATCGTCCGGAGAACTAGTTGTCTATGGAAGAAATCCCAGACTGTGCAGTGAAGGGAAATGAGAATTGAGCGGAGCTGTGCAGGAAGGCGAGGGCCAGGCTAGCAGCTAAAACAAATAAACATTAAATACATTTAACATCAGAACAAAACCTAAATTTCGCAGAACATTAGCTAAACTAGTTTAACAGTAGCTAAAAACTAAACTTAGTTGACAGCTAAAAGCTAAAACAAATAAACATTAAATACAATTAACATCGGTAGAACAAAACCTAAATTTTGCAGAACATTAGCTAAACTAAATTTAGTTTAATAGTAGCTAAAAGCTAAATTTAGTTGAACAGTAGCTAAAAGCTAAAACAAATCAACAGTAAATACAGCTAACACTAGTAAAACAATAGTCAAAATCTAAATTTTGAAGAACATTAGCTTAAAACTAAATTTAATTTAACAGTATAAAAAGCTAAATTTAGGAATAGCTCAAATCTAAAACCATAAAACCAGAAATTGCTCAAATTAAAGAAACAATGGCTAAATGTGGGACATTATTTCAATGCTACAATTAGTTGAACAATAGCTAAAAGCAAAAATCATCTAAACATTAAGCTTACAAGTTCACACTTTATATAATTACAAGCTAATCAAACATTTTGAGGCTAATCAAACATTCTGAGTGCACCATGACGCAGGTAAGGTACTGGCTGCTCCCAGAGCAGAGCTGCAGCTGCATGGTTAAACTGCTCACACACTTGATTAACATAAATAACTTTAAATCACTACACATATATACTTCATACGTAATACAAATTGACTGATTAGTCTTTCATAGTTTTCTCACTAATGATTAGACACAAATAGGAGTGGGTTAACACTTGTGGACCGTCCGAGTCAAAGTGAACAGTTGATATTGTGTGCTCCTCTGTTTAAAGCGACCTTCACAAATTCACCCTTATTACAGGAAGGGGTGTCTGTAGTCTAAACAATCTTTAGGGGAACAGGGCTGCCCATGATTGGCTGACCCATACGGTGTCAATCAACATCAAGAGGTTTAGATAACCATTCACAAGCCGATCCACTCCGGAAAGGGTGTGGCTTGACAAACCCTATAAATCAGATTGACACACAAAGATTATTTGAACAAACATCAGGATGATTCACTTTTAAGGTTCGTCTGACTTTGTTCCTCAGAAATATATTCCTGATGATGTAAATCTGCATACTTTAATTTCTGCTCAATTAAATCTTTTCATAATAAGAGATCTTTCTCCTGTAATTACCGTATTTTTCCGGAATATAGGTCGCACCTGAATATAGGTCGCATTGTCCAATTATTGCCAAAGAATTGGAAAAATCCATATACGTATACGTCGCACCTGAATATAGGTTGCACCTATGTCAAAATGTGGACCATGTTTAGCTCTGCTGCAAACGTCTGCCACAGGAGCGCACAGCAAGACTTTTAAGATTAACACTTAAAGGTGCTATGTGTAACTTTCTGTAGAGCACAGAACTTAGAAATATTTTCAACAGGCAAAGCATTCTGATCCCTCCCCCTCAGAGCCATATATGGCTCTGCCCCCCTTGCTCTGCTGAAATTCAAATTCAAGCTCTGTTTTTATTGGCTGGTTACAAACTCTGTTTTTATTGGCTGGTTAACGGCGGGTCACTCTGTGTTTTTAGTGTTTTTATAAATGCTGATAGAGAAGCAAGGGGACTATAGTTTTTTTCAGAGATTACTTTGTCTAACACCAGTCTGTCAGTAGATAGTGACAGAGTGAAGAAATATGTTAAAAATATATTGTTAGAAAAGTTACAGACTGCACTACAAAGTTACATAGTGCAGCTTTAAAAACAATTATTTGTTTGATAAAAATTATAGCAAATATGTGTCTGAGCTGAACTTTTCTTTAATAAATGAATAATTTTAGCAGGATGAACACCTAAAAATATATATTTGTTAGCTGACATTATTGTAAGAGTGTGTCTCAGTTTAATTTTTGATGATTTGATTTGATGATTACAAATCAGCTTATTTTATAAAAAGCCATAAATAGGTCGCACCTGAATATAGGTCGCAGGGCATGCAAAAATGATAAAAAGCCGCAACCTATATTCCGGAAAATACGGTATGTGCCTGGATCATTTTGAACACCACAAATCCCTTCAGTAGCTAAATACTAAAATCTGTATCTAAAAGCTGAAATTTGCAAAACAGCATCTAAAGCTACACTCTAAGAAATGAAGTGTTCAATTTACTTAACCAAGTTAAGTGACCCCGTTCCACTAAACTGAGTTGAGTAAATGTAAAGAAGAGTATTATTAATTTAGTTTTAACATAATAATTAAAGTACATTCAAGCAAACTGATTTAACTAAGTTCAGCATTGGAGCTTTAAGTTTGTTTAACTTAAAGTTGTTAAGTTAAATTTAACAGATGCTATTAGAATTTACTTATACCAGTTTAGTTCAGTTTACTCAACATTATTGAGTCTTATTAAAGTTATTTGATTATGTTAGTTGAACCTAATATACTCATGTTCAATTTAAACAACCAGGTTTAGTGGAACCAGGTCACATAACTGGGTTAAGTAATTACAACATTGAAAATTTTTTTTTTACATTTCTTTATATAAATGAAACAAATTAACACATTTAAACCTTCAACTTTATTAAAAATTAAAATTTAGGAACATGGCAGTTACAAAATAAAATAGACATACCGGTACATAAAGGTCTAGTATTTCCAAGTCAATGTAAAAACAAATTAAACAAAGCTTGTTTAAAAATAAATGTTATACCAATAAAATTGATACACATAAAAAATTGTAAAATTATTGCTTTTAAATGCAAACACAAAAAAGGAGCCTTGACCAAAATAAGATGCAATCATTTTGTATGCTTCAGTAAAAATTTTAGCAAACCATGGCTAATAAGAACATGCCCTACCTAAAACTGCACCTCCCACATGAAAACTCTTCAAACTGTTTTCATTCAAAACCAATATGAGCTGCTCTGCAAAGATGCAGATTTTAAGTGCAAATTCAAATACAGTAACTCAGGTAGGAAAACACAGAAAATGACAATCTCACAACCAGTGTGCTAAATTATTTGAGTGCAAACGACAAGACAGACTCCTGTAGATCTCGAGAATGTCTTAGAACATGCTGCATGCATTACATTCCACATTAGCATGAATTGATAGAACAAGGGTATGCTGTCTGAGGTGAACAGCAGCAGAAAAAAAATCATATAATGCACATTTTAAGGGGCTAAATAATGCCTCTCACAAATGTTAATCAGTCTTTACTTAGTACATGGATCTTGTTCAAGTTTTACGACTTCAGTAACTTTTAGTAAACCATATGGTAACAAGAAAGCAGTCAGCTTTATCAAAAACATTGTACATGCTCAAATTATTGCAAATTTAAAATAAATCACAAACTATCTTCGGATTCAAAAAAGCTAAGTCTGGTCCTCTGGACATTCAAAAAACAAAACAAAACAAAGCACAAAAAAAACTATAGAAACGTTTCGTCTTTCGTCCGAAAGACTTCCTCAGTCTGAGAAGTTGTGTTCAGCTCAGTCTTATAAATAGCACCCTCCCTAAGACTGAGCTGAACACAACTTCTCAGACAGAGGAAGTCTTTCGGATGAAAGACGAAACGTTTCTACAGTTTTTTTTGCTTTGTTTTGTTTTTTGAATGTCCAGAGGACCAGACTTAGCTTTTTTGGATTTTTCTACCTGGATTATTGAGCATGCATCAGGGTATCTTCGGATTGTTTTCATCCAAAACAAGTCAGCAGTGCTGCTCTGCACAGCCTCAGATATTCAGTGTTATAGTAGAAACTGAAAAAGCTCACTTAAAAAAAAATTATGTTCCTCTCACATCATGCTTAATTAAATTATTTGAGTGCAAATAAGACAGTTTCTATACATTTTCCATTCATTTTAAATGATTCAACACATGCATGCTCTAATTTCTGATGATCATATAATGAAACAGTGAAGGGTATTTAATGGAGTATTCAAAGTGAACAGCAAACAGAGAAAAAATAAATAATGAAAGCCAGGCTACAAATGTCATTTTAAGTCTTTGCTTTGCCCATGGATCCTGGCAACATTGTATGCGCCGCACAGAACAACCCCCCACCCCCCCAAAAAAAGATTTTCTTAAAATGTTACTGTTAAAGTTGGCTCTTCTGCCTTTTCTTTACTCGTGAAGTCTATTTTTGAGTACAGGGAACCCCCGACTTACGAACGAGTTCCGGACCTAAGGACGGTTCGCAGCTCGATTCTGCCGTAGGTCGGGGGTGAAAATAACGTCTCGTTCGTAGGTCCGGATTTTTGCCGCTACATACCGGACATACCGCACACACATTTATCGGCAATCAACAAAATTCCCTTACTTTGATTGAAGTGTAGGTAGACAGTCTGTATGATGTTTTTCTCAAGTTCAAACCTGGATCAGATGGAACTGCTTAGCCATTGCTCAACAATGAATGTTGTGAGCATTTTAGGCCAGGTGTGAGTTCAGGCAGGTGTCAGTTCAGGTGTGTGGTCCTGATGTGAGCAGGTCTGTGCATCAGATCAGGTGTTTCTTTTTTTGGGCAGCAGTCATTGAGGCAGAAGGTGTTGACACACAGGTGATGGATGGAGGCAACAGGCAGGACACCAGAGGCAGGTAGGACAGACGTCCATTCATGAGGAAAGTGCACGATGTGATCTGTGTAAAAATTAACACAAACATGAAAATGTGCAGTTATAGCTGGACAATGACCTGCAAAGAAAACATAGAAACAGACAGAGAACAAGTTCTACTCACTGCTGATGTTCACAAACAGGTGACACGAGACAAGCTAGGGCAGCAGGCAGGAGGCAGGACGACAGAGGCAGGACAGAGAGGCAAGAGCAGTAGGTGGTTCTGTTGAAATTCACACACAGACGTCAACATCTGCAGATAAAAAAACACACAAGAACAACTTCTCCTTACCTATGTGGTGCATTTGTGGAGCTGGAGGAGGTGCAGGAGGCTGGTACATGATGCAGAGCTGCAGGTGGAGGTGCGGGAGGCTGGTCCATGAGGCAAGAGCAGCAGGTGGTTCTGTTGAAACCCACACACATACACACGTCAACATCTGCAGATAAGAAAACACACACAAGAACAACTTCTCCTTACCTGTGTGGTGCATTTGTGGAGCTGGAGGAGGTGCAGGAGGCTGGTACATGATGCAGAGCTGTAGGTGGAGGTGCGGGAGGCTGGTCCATGAGGCAGAGCAGCAGGTGGAGGTACCGGAGGCTGGTCCATGAGGCAAGAGCAGCAGGTGGTTCTGTTGAAACCCACACACACACGTCAACATCTGCAGATAAGAAAACACACACAAGAACAACTTCTCCTTACCTGTGTGGTGCATTTGTGGAGCTGGAGGAGGTGCAGGAGGCTGGTACATGATGCAGAGCTGCAGGTGGAGGTGTGGGAGGCTGGTCCATGAGGCAGAGCAGCAGGTGGAGGTACCGGAGGTTGGTCCATGAGGCAAGAGCAGCAGGTGGTTCTGTTGAAACCCACACTCACACGTCAACATCTGCAGATAAGAAAACACACACAAGAACGAACAACTTCTCCTTACCTGTGTGGTGGTGTAGTGAAGGGTTGTGGAGATGGAGGAGCTAGAGGAGGCTGGACCATGAGGAGAGAGCAGCAGGTTGGTTCTGTTGAAACCCACACACAGACGTCAACATCTGCAGAAATGAAAACACAGACAAGAACACCCTGATGCATGCTCAATAATCCAGGTAGAAAAATCTGAAAAAGCTAAGTCTGGTCCTCTGGACATTCAAATTGGACATTGAATGTCCAGAGGACCAGACTTAGCTTTTTCAGACAGACAAGAACAACTTCTCCTTACCTGTGTGGTGTGGTGCACATGTGTGGATGGACCAGGGGGGTGTAACGCTTTGGAGGCTGTCGAGAGAGAGGTGATGATTACAGTAGATGTAAGATAAAACAAAAATAAAGTAAAAAAAATTAACATGTCTTTGTTGTACCTTTCCGATGATGCTGTGCTGGTATGTGAAGGTGGGCAGGTCAGTGAGTGATGTAATGGTGTGGAGCTGGTGGAAAGGAGGGGGAGGAGGAGCAGCAGGCTGTGAACATAAGCAGATACATTCATTCATTCAACCTTTATTTATACAGGCTAGCCTCGTTGAGCCACGGGGACTCATTTACAAGAGGGACCTGTCTCACTCACACCCAGGGTCAATTTAGAGTTACCAATCAGCCTAACATGCATGTTTTTGGACTGTGGGAGGAAACCGGAGCACCCGGAGAAAACCCACGCATGCACGGAGAGAACATGCAAACTCCACCCAGAAAGGCCCCCGGGCTGGGATTTGAACCGGGGACCTTCTCGCTGAGAGGCAGCAGCTCTACCAGTTGTGCCACCGTGCTGCCAAATGAAATGTGTGTAACATGACACAACTCAGAAAAATAAAAATAACATTTCATTACAGTACTGTACCTGGAGGGAGGGAGCGGGGGAGAGGCATCTTTTACTGGGGAGAAGGTGAGCTGTCCATGGCTTCCTCCTGGCTTGCTGCAGGAGGACTGGATGGCCTTTCAGCTGGTCCTGGACATTTGTTTGAAAAGAACAATTCTCAAACATGCATGTTACAGTCTCATAAGACTTCAGATGGATGCCAATATGACTGAAGAATGCTTTACTTGATGTTAAACAACTTTCAGGACATAAATTACACGTAAAGACTACAGATTTGTTTGTTGAATATGAACTGATACTATGGTAATGACTAAGATGACATTTCAGCGCATTTAATGTTTTAAATGTGCATGGGCATTCATAGTATGTGCATGGATAATAATGCTTTTGACCAAAATGATAATGTGCTTTAATTTATGTTTTATCAAGTGGGACCTCTTAGATACAATGAAAGAGCACAATTTGCACCTCCACATTCATAAACTGGAAACAACCAAGAAAAAATTGCAAGTCTGGTATACTAAACAATAATTAAAAAAGTTAACTAGTGTGTTTTTTAATCAAAATTAAATGCAGTACTTAAACTGACTTTGATTTTAGGGGCCTTCAATACTCACCAGCTACTGCCTTGGCACTCAGCCACAGACACAGTTAAACCTGCAGCAATTCTGAAAGAATAAAAAATATATATTACAGTATGCACAGTGAACACATCTTAGTTTATGGGTTAACAAGTATGTGATGCTAAGACACAATCCTTTTTAGTCATTTTATAATGGCTCTTAGCTAACAAAATATATTACCTTCTTTATCCATTAAAAAGAGATGGGAAATTACATCATTTATGCGCATTATATATCTTTTTTAAAAACATTTTTGGTTTGAAAGAGACATTACTATAATAACAGAGCTAAGAAAACGTCTCCTTAACTTGTTAAGGGAAAATATCCATTCAGAACATGGAAAAAAAAAACGTGTGGGTAAATTTACCTTCAAGAAACTATGAAATACAAAAAAATATGCTTTACTAGTTTCATAAATCAAGAGTTTGAGACAGTGTAAAACTTTGATGGCACCTTCTTTTTGTTATGTTTTATTATTATTGAAATAGCAGTGGACTAATAAGCCTATTTAGGGCAATTATTATTATTTTTGTTATATTTTATTGTTATGAAAATAGCAGTGGACTAACAAGTCTATTTAGGGCCAAAAAAAATTGTTGTTATGTTTTATTGTTATTGAAATAGCAGTGGACTAATGTGCCTATTTAGGGCGCCTTTATTGTTATGTTTTATTGTTATTGAAACAGCAGTGGACT